>APFE030772885.1:26827-54499 GCA_000404065.3 Pinus taeda | reverse complement strand
AAAATTAGCATAAAAATCGGGCAATAATATCGCCAAACTCAAAAAATCGTGATTTTCGCAACACTGACAGTTACAGAATTTCGCATACATCTCTAGTTTTTCGGATGGGCAGAACAGAGATGGTTTCGGATCTTTGGTATAGTGACAATTTCAGTTGGAAGGGACAACAAGGAAGAGAAGAAGGGAAAGTAAGGTTCTATTTAGGGCTGATCTCAATCATAAAAAGGTTTGGATATCTCTCTAAGTTCAGATGAATATATTACAGTGACTAGAAGGGAAACAAGTTCGGATTACAGTGACAAGGGTTTCTTATGTTCGTTGTTGCACAAGAGGAAGGTCACAAGTGTGTGACAAGGTCTCGTTGTTGTTACTAAGAATAAGGTCTCAGTAGTATCTCAATAGGGCAGCAATTATGGTTCAGCGATATGTCTTAAAGATTCGGTGTTACTGCTGGAGGAGAAGTTTGACATCCTTGACAAACACAGTGATCACAGTTGGGTGTCATCACATATGATGCGAAATCTGAAGTAAAAGGAACCGAGAAAGAGTAAACGAGAAGATGGAAGAGTACTTGTGGAGAGTCTACTAGGTCAGGGGTCTTGGTCTTGGTATTCGTCAATTGGAATCTCTATAAGAATAATTTGTGTGGGCTTTCCTCTCAAAGAGTGAGAGGTTTTGGCCCTAGGTGATAGCCATTCTATGTCTTTTGTCTATTTTTGTTCATGCATTAGTTCTTGTTTGATGACGAAGAACACTAATAATCTAAGAAGAAGAAGATCCTAATCTAAAGAAGTAAAAAGTATTCACAAGCAATCACTTATTGAAGAGAAATCACCTAATGCTAATGCCCTAGACTTCTCAACATACAGTAACCAAGAGATTGTTGGTGTTCTCATGACCTCTTGTTCGAGTAGCTTTGCCTACTTTTTCCCAAGAGATCATGTCCCAGTTGGAGCCAGAGTGTCCCAGCAATTTTGTGGGTGATATCCCTAGGAGAAAATAATTCTCCATGATGGTCCTCAACCGGCAGCCAGTAGCGCCTTGCAGCCACCAACTAGCTCGATGTGCCATTTCTCCACCACTTGAGCCAGCCGTGAGGTACCTCACCCATCTATCATGATCATATGTTTGAAGGTGGGCCTCACAAACCTAAAGGTATGTCTTGTTATTTGGATATTAAGTATTCTAATTTAATTATCATGGAAGATTTGGGCACAGATTAATGGGGGGATTAGGCAGAAAGAGTAGTCTAGGTTTGTGCTCTTGTTCCCTAGGTCTCTTCTGGGATGTTGACATTGCACCCTAGTCCTGTGAGATCTCTTTTATTGACCTATTGGTTTCAGAGATGGTACTATATGGGAAACCCCAATTTTGGTTGCGTGGTCCCACTCTCCAATTAATATATCTTACTCCCCTTCTGCTCACTACACCCCTAATCAACTCTCCTCCCACCTAGGTCCACATAGGGTCAACCACCATCTCCCCTTGCCACACACCTTGGGTCAGGCCTAGAATGAGCCAAGAGGTTGATGCAGCTAAAAGAAAAGAAAAAGAGCATATTTGGCCACATTCTACAGGAAATTGTACTACAAAATGCAAAATATTGTTGGGACAAAAACATTTAGCATGTGGGCAAAAGCCTTCACATGAGCTCTACCCCATTCCATGGCCATCAACCTGGTTCCTACATGGCCCTTGATGAGCCTCCTTTATCATTCAGCAACCCATGATTGTCCCAACCCCCAATGGGCGATGAACTGCGCCACCTTGAAAGGGGGCATCCACTGCTATGCTTTACACATCATGCTCTCATTTACCTAGAACCCCAAGCAGTTAACCAAAGAAAATCATAAAAAGGCATATGAAGAAGGGTGGAAAATCAAGGTCGTGGAAACTCATGCACCGCAACTGCTCCCACCTACACATTATTTACTCAAGTGTGGGTTCCCTTTTATTAGTTACTCTTGTACCATGGCATGTGATCCAGGTTCCCCCTTTCATTCCCTACTCCATTCTATCATTATGGCACATTCCACCACAATTTGAAGGATGTACCACAAACATACCACCGCATTTAGAAGTAGAAACCACCTAACAGGAGGCCTTGTTAACCCTATTTGGAGCTTGGATACATTAGCACATACCAAAGCCCACTATGGAAGGGCATGCCATTATGAAGTGCCCACTTGTCCATAGTTTATAAACTTTTTTACTTGATTTTTTTAATGACTTGGTATGTTGGAACGCACAATGACGCATTGGATCTCATACAGGATTGCAGATCGTTTCCATTTGAGTTTGGTCTCCCTATACGAGGTCATGACCCCCAGACGACTACATTGGCACATGTAGGGTGTGTGTAGAGGGCCATGGACCTCAACAACAACATCCAACACTCCATGAATCCCTACAGCCATTTAGAGATTGCTCATGGTTCACTTATTGGATGAGGAAGATGCACCTGATCCATCATGCCCATCCAGCCCCACAGTTGCACCATACACTTGGAAGATGATCCAGGACTTGTATGTTGATGTGGCATCACTTACACCATCCTTTGAGCCCTTACGAATGGTATACAGGCATCTTCGACTTACTCAGAGACCCATGAGGTCACTTGTGTGCCTTCACAACCATTGGGAGCACCACAGGTTTATTATGTGGAGAACAAGGAGCCAACCCCTTGTCCATTACTTTTGGAAGTCAAATTCATCATTTTGGCACTTATGGACTTCATCAAGCCTCTTAGAGAGCCCAACGACATGCATTATTGATTATTCAACCTCTTGGGAGGCTTGTTATTTTGATTATGAGCTAGTTTGGTGGTCTTGTCACCAATAAATAGTTATTTGCACATTATTTTTAGTTGATGGGCCAATGTAGGCTCAAATTAGGTAATTCGAACTCCTAATAAGTGTATAGATAGGAGACACATGAATTCATGCATCATCACTTGGATTGGATCACTCTCTCTCTTCAGAAATTCACATCTTTCTTGGAAGACGAATTGAACCATGGATGAATTTTGATGTTTGGATTGGACTTTCTTATCTTGGACCTTCTTTATTGGCAAATGTATTGATGGTTGGAAATATTCTCTTACATGTAAGCGATATTGATGTTATTTTCTTTTACTATGTCACTTGCATTGATCATGGGATTTTTGCTATTTTAGGGCTAATTGTCACATGCATTTACAGCTTCATTATGGAATTATGTTTCCATATAGCATACCTCTACGTAGGAGCCATGTTTGTTGAACGAATTGTCCTAGAGATCAAAGTTATCTTGATAATCCATCTTCATTTGCAAGCGAACTATAAACACTTTGAGGTCACTTTCCTTTTTTGCCCTAATGTTGGATGAAGTTGCCCTTAGAGCCTCCTTGAACTAGAAACGAGATCCATTCTCATAATTCTTCTTGACTCCATATTCCCAAAGGAATTAGGCACTGGTCCACCCAATGGTGATCACCTTAAACCTATTTTCTTTCTCCCCTTTTCTCTTCTTTAGGTCTAGTCCTCTAGGTCACCTAGGGCATCAATTATCTCACAATCTAGCCATCCAAATACTTAGATTTTTGGTCCACAACTACATTGGTGTGTCCTCAAAAAGTCGTCCATATTTCATGAGATTCCGACAACGAGATCTTTAGATATTGCAATCCCTAGCTAGACGACCAATTCTTTCCCTTGGTTTCCCTTAGGCTAGAAACCTCACTGGGATCCTTGCATTTCTTGTCATTGAAAATTCATTCATTCATCCCTTCCCCCTCCCTAATTAGGTCAAGCATATCATTGGTTGCTAAACTCCCTCCTCTTGACCTAAGTTGGGTCCACTTGGTCCTGTGTTGTCCCATATCTTACCAAAGTCAACTCTTCAAAAACCACTCGGGAAACCAAGTTCCACAAGGATTTTAGGGTTTAGGAAGCTCCTTTACAAGTAACATTCCCTAAGCCAAGCCCTCAAATTCTTATGCCCCTATCCTAAAGAACCTTGTGTTGGAAATACTGAGAGTGGGGGTGAATCAGTATTCCTTTTCAATTGTTACTTATACCAGTTAAATCAATTATATTTAGAATGCAAAATAAGCAATAGGAGTAAATGTTTTTAGTAATATAATCTTTATAATGAATCAAGTACAAGATATAGGGCTCCAACCCTTGATGAAGACACCGATCTTCAATTCCCCAAGCTCCAACCTGTTGCCAAGCACCAACTTGGTCTTTTGTGAGGCTCTGACTCTATCTTGTCAAGGCACCAACCTTGGATTTAGGAGCATCAACTCCAAGGACACCAATCCTTCCAATTCTGAGGCACCAACCCCAAGGGCTCTGACCATATAGTTTTGCTTTGTCAAGAAATGTTTTGATTGTATTACACTGCTCTTGAAGTCTTCTTCATTGTGTTTTGTTAATCTACAGCTTCACTGCTACATCAATGACAACCTGCCTTCATATGAAAGAGTCTTCACAATTCTTCATATTGCCCAAACAGTGTCTGCCGAGTTACCTCATGATGATTTCAAATAGCCATCATGATTACAATAGTCTTCACACAACTTAAATGTGTCTACAATGAACTGTACTAAGTTTTGTACACAAACAATTCTCTGTTTCAACCCTCTGTTCTAATTGTCGCAGTAACTGCTTTAGGAGTGATTGTTGCGGTATCTTACTACTAAGGAACAAACTCACAAATACTTCAACGCTTGTGTTGTCTATTGCTCCCTTCAACTGATGACTGGTGAAATCTTACTTCACTAGTTCGAGGTCAAACAGATCCTCACAAAACAACTATTCTTCAGGTTGAGACCTATACTTCTTTTAATTCATCACAGGTCTGAGCCTTTCAAAGATTAACCCAATCAACAGAATTTCTCGACCTTCCGCGTCCTTCTTTCCTGTTGGACCTTCATCTTACTTCCTTCCCGCTCGACCTTCAGCTTTCTTTGTTTCTTCAAGTTCACGAGTTGTGAACTGTTACTTCTCTGTGTTAGATGGACGAAATTCGTCGCCTGAAGTGAAGAGTTTCAACTTGTATATATATGAGTTTTGCCAATAACCAAAAGACACATTCATTGGGAGGAGAGGCTGACTTATGAGATTGCACATTAAAAGATTTTATCAGAGAGGCCCTTTTTTTAATATTCATCCAAGGCTATACCCACATGGAGGTCCCACATTAATCGCAATCGCAAACGCAACATTATCACATTAATCGCAATCGCAACATTCATGAAAATCGGAGTTATTGCTTTAATCCCGCAATCGCAATTTTCAGAGGTTTGCACATAACATAGCAATTCCCCTACTGTCGACGGAGTAGATGCGATATGATCTTAAGTAGTTGTTAATAAATCCATCGGGTCCACAACCTTATCACAATCAGTGGTTTGACATCCCTTAGAAACTAGGGATATTGCGAATGTGATATTGTACAAAGTCATGTTATAGTGATGCAGCAGGTCCGCAATATTATATCGCAATCGGAGGTTTTAATGTGACCTTTATGACCTGCAATATGAAAGTTCATACGGCGGATGCGATATAGTATTAAGGTGTATTATAATGGAACCATCGGGTTTGCAGTACATATCGCAATCAGTGTTTTACCGTGACATCCTGTTAAGACTTGTGATATGAAAGTTCCAATGAGGTGAACACGATATAACATGACAGTGTATTCTAATGGAGCGGTCGGGTCCGCATATCAAATCACAATCAAGGTTTTTGTGCGGTGGCATATAATAGGACCCGCCGATATATGTTAACTCCTCCAGTTTATGCGCTGTGAACTTTTACAAGGTTTCCGCGGTTTATTCCTTCCTCCAATATTGCTCTTACTCTTGGTATATGCGATAGATCTGCTTTGTCTTGGCTTGTCGCTCCTATGGCTTCTCTTCATTTCTATGACTTCTGATACACTGCTCCGATAGCTCTTCTTCTGACAGCTCTTCTATGATGGCTTCTGATATCTTTCCTCCTCGTTCCACTATTTCTATTATGTCTGTATTCATCCTTGGATCCTCCATAAGCAGTATCATGATCAGTGGGCATCAACGGGCAACCTCACATGTCACAAGAATTTGCCATCACAAACACTGCCATATTGACATCAATGACAACCTAGAATAACACCTTGCACCTTGCTTAAAAAGCAAGCAAGTTCCACTCTTGAGTTTCTCCTAGGAAAGGGTTATCGAGATCACTTCACATGCACCTTAGTTGACTAATCCTTCATAATGATTCTCTATATATCAGGTCTCCTCCCATCGGTGAAAGTCCGTAAAGAGTAGGAAGCTTTAGCTATGGTGATAGTGGGCTTTAGCTTCATTGTTTCTCTTCACCTAGTAGTAACCCTTCAAGCATCCCCTTTTAAGACCCTTGCTAGTTTGAGCGGTAATATTTTGGCGTCGTTGTCGGGGACACAAAACTTGTGTTTTGCTCCCCATAAGACATATTGACATAACATTATTGGTGACTCCATTGGAAGAACGAAGCCCTAGTTCTTCATTGACCCTGGCGACTCCTACATATTTTTCATGTATATCTCAAATAGGTTGTCTTTCTTTGATAAATTTCTCGCTTTGGACATTGCTACCACCGTTGGGCACCCTAATCATGTCACAGGAAGGATGGTACGTGGGGTGCCCATGTTTGATGGTGATCCACTCTCTGCAATTAACCACATAGAAAGATTTAATGCACATGCTTCAAGGGAGGAGGTTCTTCACCAAGATTTCCTTATGTTATTGTTCATGGGATCTCTTGGTAGTCATAACTCATGGTTGCATGATCATGAACCTAAACGCATCTCATCTATTGAGGAGTTCGTTGATGGCTTTCTTAGACATTTTCAAGTATGCCCCACATTAAGCATCCAAGACGAAGCCTTCGTTGACCATCATCAAGACATTGAGAATCTAAGTAACGAGCAAGAGAACGAATCCTCCTCGGGTCCACGTGATGAAAAGGATGATTTTGAGGACACATGTGTTGGGAAGAATAAGTCTATGGAAAGTGAAGTTGAGACTAAACTTGCCTTTCTCAAGCATAGTACTCCCGATGATTCTCCTTTTGAGAACCTTGAGGAAGGTGATCGCATTAGCCCCTTAGAAGATGACATTGGAGATTATTTCCATATTCCAAAAGAGAAATGGGAAATTGTTGGTCCTTAGCTTGACTGTGCTCCCATTTATGATACCAACAAGCAGGATGAGGTTAAGAGTGGCCCTCAGTTTCTCCCAATCATTATTTATCAGGACATATCCATTAATACCCTTGGGAAGGAGAAATATTATTTTCCCTTGCATGAAAAGGAGCAATTGGAGATGATTGATTTTCCTTTTCGGGAAGACCCTATCTTTGATACCAACAATGATAGGATTGATTACGCCCTTGCTCATGCTTACCTTCCTTATGATTCTAGGAGTATATTCAAATCACTTGAACCTCTAAAGTTGGATTTTCAGGAAAAGGATCTCGTTGAGACTTCGCCTTCCCATTTTCCCTTTTTCTATTGTTCATCATCTTGAGTCTTCATCAAGTGATTCCCTCACACCTTGCCATATGACCTCAAGTGACCGTGAGCCCTTCCCCCATTTCGAGTATAGTGTCAAGGAATAGCCCCTCATGGATTATACCTTACCTCCTTGGACACAACCCCAGGGTTTTGATCACTCCATGACCTCCCCTCTCCAATGTGGCTGTCACCTTGAGCAACCTATTTGTTGCGCTCCTTCTGCCCCTCCCCCTTCGTTCCCCTCTCACCACAACCTTGTGGCATCAACAAAGCACAATATTATAAGCAATGATTTTAATAGGGAGTTCTTGAGACTAATCCTTCGTTCCAACATTGTGTACTGAGAGGGAAAGCACCGCACTTCTAGATTGACTCATCCCCCTTCTTGTAGAGCTTCCTTTTACATCAAATGGAGATCACCTTTTCCCACCTCCCACCCACTTCACCCTCCATGCGATTATGTCCACATTCAATTTAGGTTTTGTTTCATGAGTAATCATACTGGCAGGCATATGTATACTATATGATGATATGTTGGTTGCACTGGCTTTATGATTACATTTAGTATTGGCCTTACTATATGCATGTTAGGGTAGGATGCATCGTATAATGATTTTCGTATTAGAACTAATGCAAATGATATTTCTCATGATAGATTCACTGCATTTAGATTAAAATTATATATTTTATTTTCTATTGATTTTACTCCCTGACACTAAGCATGGGTGATCATAAGACACCATAGGAACATGTTGCCCCGTGGGTTTAGTCTTTGACATGTGCAGATAACAGGTCTACGGTAACCAAGAGATTATTGGTGTTCACATGACTTCCCGTTCGAGTAGCCTCGCCTACTTTTTCCCAAGAGATCAAGTCCCAATTGGAGCCAGATGTTACCCACCATTTTGTGGGTGATATCCCTAGGAAAAAAAATCCATGATGGTCCTCAGCCGACAGCAAGCAACCCCTTGCAACCACCAACTAGCTTAATGTGTCATTTCTCTGCCACTTGAGCCAGCCATGTGGTCCCTCACCCCTCTGTCATGATCGTATGTTTGAAGGTGGGCCTCCCAAACCAAAAGGAATGTCTTGTTATTTGGAAATTGAGTATTCTAGTTTATTTATCATGGAAGCTTTGGTCACGGATTAATGGGGGGGTTCAGTGGAAAGAGTGGTCTAGGTTTGTGCTCTTGTTCCCTAGGTCTCTTTTGGGATGATAACCTTGCACCCTAGTCCCATGGGATCCCTTTTACTGACCTATTGGTTTCAGAGATGGTACTATATGGGAAAACCCAATTTTATCTGCATGGTCCCGTCCTCAATTCACATATATTACTCCCCTTCTGCTCACTACACCCCGAATCATCTCTCCTCTCACCTGCGTCCACATATCTACACTGGGTCTACATAGGGTCAACCACCCTCTCCCCTTGCCCCACACTTTGGGTCGGGCCTGGAATGATGCCCAGAGGTTGATGCAACTAAAAGAAAAATAAAAAAAGCATAATTGGCCACATTCGACAGGAAATTGTTCCACAAAATGCCAAAATATGGCCGGCTAAAAACATTTAGCACATGGGCAAAAGCCATGTTATGGGCTCTACGCCATTAGATGGTCATCACCTTCTGTTCCTACTTGGCCCTTGATGAGCCTGCTTTATCATTCAAGAACCCATGATTGTCCCAACCCCCAGTGGTCGATGAACTTCCCCACCTTAACAGGGGGCATCCACTGCTATATTTTACACGTCATTCTCTCTTGAGAATTTTGCATTTCTTTCATGGATGACGAAATGGAGCATGGATGAATTTGGGTTGGACTTTCTTATCTTGGAGCTTCTTTATTGGCAAATACATTGATGGTTGGATATATTCTCTTACATGTAAGTACGATATTGATGCTCTTTTTTTTACTTTGACACATACATTGATCACCGAATTTTCGCCATTTTAGGCTAATTGCTGCATGCATTCACTGCTTCATTGTGGAATTATGTTTCTATATAGCATATCTCTACTTATGAGCCATGTTTGCTGAACGAATTGCCCAAGAGATCGAATTTATCTTGATAAGCCATCTTCATTTGCAAGCGAAGTATAAATGCTTTAAGGTCACTTTCTTTTTTGGCCCTAAATTTGGACGAAGTTGCCCTTAGAGCCTCCTTGAACTAGAAACGAGATCCATTCTCATAATTCTTCTTGACTCCATATTCCCAAAGGAATTAGGCACTAGTCGACCCAAAGGTGATCACCTTAAACCTATTTTCCTTCTCCCCTTTCCTCTTCTCTAGGTCTAGTCCTCTAGGTCACCTAGGGCATCAATTAACTAACAATCTAGCCATCTAAATACTTCGATTTTTGGTCCACAACTCTGCTGGTGTGTCCTCAATAAGCACTCCAAGTTTCATAAGATTCCAACGGTCAGATCTTTAGATATCGCAAGCCCTAGCCCTTAGGCTAGAAACCTCACTAGGATCCTTGCATTGTCATTCATTGAAAATTCATTACTTGATCCTTTCCCCTCCCTAATTAAGTGAAGCATATCATTGGTTGCTAAACTCTCTCCTCTTGACCTAACCTAGGTCCACTTGGTCTCGTGTGGTCCAATATCTTATCAAAGTCAACTCTTCAAAAACCACTTGAGAGACCAAGTTCCACAAGGATTTTAAGGTTTATGAAGCTCCTTTACAAGTCACATTCCCTAAGCCAAGACCTCAAATTCTTATCCCCCTATCCTAACGAAACTTGCACCTTGCTTAAAAAGCAAGTCCCACGCTTCAGTTTCTCCTAGCAAAGGGTTCTCGAGATCGCTTCACATCCATCTTAGTTGATCTATCATTCATAATGATTCTCTATATATCGGGTCTCCTCTCATCGATGAAAGTCCGTAAAGAGTAGGAAGCTTTAGCTATGGTGACAGTGGGCTTTAGCTTCATTGTTTCTCTTAGCCTAGTGGTAACCCTTCAAGGATCCCCTTTTAGGATCCCTACTAGTTTGAGCAGTAACAAGTTGCAATATAGCTAAGATAGAAATGACATCATCATAGAGGCATGGAAGGTAAGCCAAAGTAGATGTTCATATAGTTGAAATTGTTATCATAGAGAGGAAGTAGTTCATGGCATCTTCATTGGAAGCATATAAGGACAACAGAAGTAGCAGTCTATATGGTTGGAGAAATTTATCTAGCAAGATAGAAGATAAAGATATCGTCATACATCATCATCATTAGGAAGAAGCATTTGCCGAATGAGGACCATCAAGGTCCTCCATTGCAATCTTCATTAGATGGTTCACCTCTACTTAGAAGAAGCAAGTGTCCCACAAAGAAAGTCTACATTCCACCTTGTGTGGGATCCACTGGTTAGAAGGATGAAGGTGTGGTGACAAAGAAGTGCAGCATGTCAAGTTGGTTGAAGTACTTTCATCTTCAAGCAAGGAAAGGAAGTTGCTAGAAGGAAGTCTAGATGACCAAATGAAGGAAAGGTATGTGTATATTTAGATAAAGTCATGTCATCATATGCTTGTTGATAGAAAGGCTAAAATGCTTTATCTCATGAGCATAAGTGAAGAAGAAGAAGCTCTTCCATTAAAATGATGCATTACTTCCCTCATGCGAAGTCATCATCATGTCTGCGGCAATCTGATATGGTCTAGGGCTTCATGTTTTATGAGTATATCGATGGGTTGAAGGTCCATTCTACCCGTAGTTGGAAGGTGGAAGCCATTGCCAAAACGATCAAAGGAAACAAAGGGCTAGAAGAACCCTAACATGTGCCTACATTCTGAAACAAAAGACTATTCTCACTGCACTAGAACAATCACACCTTTGGCATTACAAAATCTTAGATCCAGCTCTGATCAACAGTTTGTCAGATGTATGAAGGGTCTTCATGAAGTGCAAGGATAAGAGAAGACTAGATGAGCCTATCATAGAATATATTCGTTGACTGTCATATTTTTGTTACAAACCTAGCATATTGTCCAGAACTACAGAAAGAGACAAATTGTTTGGGTACATGTTTGAGGTATTGTCATTTGTTGAAGGCATTTCTGAGTCAATGTTTGGGTCGTGTAATTTCTCAATAAAGATTCTATAACAAAGAGTTCAAAGGGCTTTTCCTCTCAAGTTTAGGAGAGGTTTTTGCCCTGGCTTGGTGCCAATATCTTGTGTACTTGTGCATTTTGATCTTCTTGTTTTGGTAGCTGGTTGATGATAATAATCCGTGTAATCAATAAGAAGCAGAATCTAAAGAAATAGTATCACAAGCAGTTATCACAATTAAAGGAAATCGAATATTTAAATTGCCCCTAATTTCTCAACATGGTATCAGAGGGTTGTTCTACAAAGGGTGTGAAAGAAGATCGGATCTGCCTGCATCCTCGAATGGGTTTAAGGTGCAAGGAGAAAGGATTTCAAGCCAGCATCTCTATAGGCACCATAGAAACCTTCTCGGCCTCCCCACATTCTCGGTTAATCTCAGTGTGGTAGGATCTCGGGTGAGGTGGAGGAGAGAGCATATAAGACTTGGCAAATTCGTA
This sequence comes from Pinus taeda, assembly GCA_000404065.3. Taxonomy (NCBI): domain Eukaryota; kingdom Viridiplantae; phylum Streptophyta; class Pinopsida; order Pinales; family Pinaceae; genus Pinus; species Pinus taeda. The sequence goes on along the minus strand of APFE030772885.1, from coordinate 42,436 downwards.
TATCCATACAGTAAGCATCTATAGCAAAACCCTCTCGGTGTTTGTACTCATGTCATAATGTTGAAGCTCTTGATGAAAGAAGAAAACCGCAGCTACATATGGATGTATAGATACAGTGTCGAGGATTCTATAATCTCAATGGATAGGTTCACGATGATCCCACAAACAACACACAGTTATGTCAAATCCATTACATCCTCTCAACATACTCATGGTCTCAACTGTGATGATAAGAATGCAGCATAAATTTTGCCTCGGCACTCCAGATAGACGCAATACATATAATGACTAAGGTCTCAGGTATATTCACGTGATATAAATATCTCATAAGTGACTCATCCTAGTCTCGACATATAAATGCAGTAAGCATATGCGGAGCTTTTACAATGATACTCTGTCCTGGTATATATAGTATGGTCGATGGTAATCATTATCTTGGTCATAGTCCAATTCAAGATCAGATTCTTGATGAAGATATCTATATAGATCTAAGAGATGTATATTCAAATTTTGAGGCAGAAAATGTTATGCGAAGAAGCAGTACTAATTTGGATGAATGTGCAGCAATGTAGTAGTGATGGCATCAATGATACAGGCAGTGATGATATCAGTAATGCAATCACAAGAACCACAGCAACAGTAATGATGACGATCTCAGCAATGTCTGAGCAAGGGATTGATGATCTTGGTCTTGGAGTGGCAGAATGATTTTGTACCATGATCTCGATCTCAGCATTGATTATGAGAAGACCTTGCTACCATCATATATTATTATATATATATAATATTATATATATATATATATATCGAGATCTCAGTGTTATAGTTATGGTTTCGATAAAAACGCAGAGATTATCTCAGTAAAAGAACAGTGAATTTCTCAGTAAAGATGTGACAATAAAATAGCACTCGTGACCTTATTTTGTTATGGGGATGACCTCGGCTATGATGAAGGCAAGGTCCTAATCCCTATCTCGGTGTAGCTATCATACAGACCTCGTTGTTATCATCTCAATAAAGGTGATCTCGGTGAAGGAGCAACAAGGATGATTGCAGTCATGGTGCAGTAGTAACCTAACCAAAATACTAGAAGACGTACTCTCTGAAATGCAGTAAGGAAAGTCATCTTCATGAGATCTCAATTGGGAGATTTGAGAAAAAAGATAAGACAATCATCTATTTTCTTAATAAACAAGATGTCAAGTGTCCTTGGGACAAGGAAACTTCCTCATGGTACCTATGCAAAATGGAAAAAGGATAAGTTGTGGACAAAAGTGTTGAAGGTTAAAAGACTAAAGCATGAGAAGGGAAGTTTGGTCCTCAAACAAGACAGTTTAGTATAGCTAAGATTCAGTGCTATGGGAAGATTATGGAAAAGAGTTTATATCATTTGAAGGATAGAGGAAGCTAAAGGAAAGAGGGAGTAATAAATCTCCAATATGAATGAAATGGTATCCCTCTCAATAGGATCATATCAGAAGTCCTTGCAGATATGATCATGGTAAGAAGATGCATCATGGCATCATGGAAACAAGAGCTCGTATACGAATCATGAAGAACATAGCTCTTGGGAATCTCATTGAATATCAAAGAAGAATTCATTCAGGTCAAAAGGAACATTTACTAGATAAGGATATACTAGATCCTGAAGAGTCTCTGATAGAAACCTCAGAGGAGGATCCCCTAGTCTGGGAAGGCAACAAGAGCTTCATCAGAAATTCCAACTTATGGAAATCATGAGATGAAGGACTAATAACATAGATCAAGGTATAATGAGGTATGTATGCTTGTACTTGTTTCATATTATGTCATATGGTTGTAGGTAATATGGATCAAGCATGATCAAAAAGGAAAAGGTCTCCTCCTCTAAAAGGATGTTGAAAGACTTAAGTCACACTAGATGAAATCAACATAAGATGTCCTCATATAAAGTATGAGGTAGTTGATTACAATTGAAGAACTCTGATTGAAAGCTCCTAGGAATGAAAGATGTGAGAATGGAAGAGATCGTGAATTATGCAACCATAATGAAGGCAATCAACATCTAGAGGATCAGAAAAAATTGACTAGGAAATCTGCCAAAAAGATGTAAAGAATCTGATGGAAGTCTGAAAAGATGAAGACCCTTGAAAACAGATATCGTTGGGAGATGTGTCAACATGTATACAAGATGTTGATACTTACAAGGAGATGTCACTAGAAAAAGGACCATCACCAAAAGGTAACATGTGATTAGTTTTGGTGTCTGACCTCTTGGAAAATTTTCGGTATGTCTGCAGGGCCAACGTAAGGAGAGTTGTAAAGGATGTCACAACTATGTACCTTGTGAATTATCGTTGAAGAAAAAGGTGAAGATAGATAGCACTATGAAGGAAGTCCTAGAAGTAAAGCCAAGGAGGATACTTTCCGGGATGACATGACAGAGGAAAGTAATGGATGGTTGAACCCTACATGTGGAGAAAATTGATGACATCGAAGTCTTGGATCATCAGGCAACTAGAAGACCCTATAAAGCACTGATGACAGAGTCCCTGGGTAAGAGGGAGCTCTGGAAGGTTCCTATGAGTAAAGGAACTCGAGCAAGTTTCCGAGTGAAGAGAAACTTGGAACTCGTCCCTGATTAAGAGGGAGAGTTAGACACGACATTCTTGTCTTTAGAAAGAATGGAGGATTATGTAATCATCTGGCATTCGACACTCTTTGAGGATGTGGTAGGGCATCCAAGACAAGAGTGGGCAAGAGGACCGACATTCTTGAGGGTTGCAAACCCAAGATGAGAATAGTCCTAGTAGGGCATACTCGGAGAACACCTGTGTGAGTATGACCCTAAGAGAGACAATGATGATGTGTGTCTATCAGTGATTGGTCTCGCCAATACTATGCGCTCTGATCTGTTTGAGAGATAGAGTTGTTAGTCAAGGCCTTGCTATATGGAAACAATGTTGGTTGAAAATGATGCTAGAGAAGATGGATAACTAATCTGACTCTTTGCTTATGAGAACTCTTGTATTGAGAATGTCCTTTACCATATATGTATGAATACCTCCCTATTTAAGAGGGAGTGTTGAAAATAGTGTAACTAGGTTCGGTCTTCATCATGTAAAATATTGTAACGATGCAATTTTGTATCAAGAAAATTCTTTTATATTTTTTATTTAGTTGTGGCTCCAATTGAAGAGCCTTAGGACGAGTCATGTAAAAGAAATACAAACATGTATTGTTACAAGTATAAATGGAATTGTTGTATGTCAAAAAAATCCTTTTAGATCATCAATGAAATACTCAAAGATGTACCCACGGAATTGATGCAAAGAAACCGCTTGAAGAAATTCTGGAGACATGATGGGTACAACAGTATGATGGTGCAGCATAGTGCACAATGATGGAATGGTGCAGCATGGTGGACAATGATGGGTACAGCGGTGTGAATGGTGCAGCAATGGTGCAGCACAGTGATGATGGACATGGTGATGGTGCAGCACACTGATGATGGACATGGTATGATGGTGCAACACAGTGATGATGGACATGGTGATGGTGCAGCATGGTGCAGCACAATGATGATGGACATGGTGATGGTGCAACAATGGTGTAGCACAGTGATGATGGACAATGTATGATGGTGCAGCACAGTGATGATGGACATGGTGATGGTGCAGCATGGTTCAGCGCAATGATGATGGACATGGTATGATGGTACAGCATGGTGCAACACAGTGATAGGTACAGCAATGTGATGGAATCACTTGTGTCCATATCAGCTACCTCATGTGACATCTTGTTAGAGAAGATCTATGCTCTTATTTTGATAAGTCAAGATGCTGATTTTTTATGTATATGTACTATCTCTCTCTGTTGAACTATTGAAGAACATAAGAAGAATTGATCAAGGGTTTCCCCACAATGGGGTTTGTCCCTGGTTGGCACCATATCTTGCGTCCTCTTGTCTTGGCTTGTCTTCTGCAATTTATGTTTATATTCTATCTGCATTTTACTATCATGCTAAATGTGATTGCTAATCTGGAATTGATATTGAGCTAATACGGAAATCTTCAATAAATTTGCTATCAACATAGAACATACCTAAAATTAACAATGTTTGAGGTATTGTCATTTGATGTTGAAGGCATTTCTAAGTCAATGTTTGGGTCATGTAATTTCTCAATAAAGATTCTATAAGAAAGAGTTCAAAGGGTTTTTCCTCTCAAGTTTAGGAGAGGTTTTTTCCCTGGCTTGGTGCCAATATCTTGTGTACTTGTGCATTTTGATCTTCTTGTTTTGGTAGCTAGTTGATGATAATAATTCGTGTAATCAATAAGAAGCAGAATCTAAAGAAATAGTATCACAAGCAGTTATCACAATTAAGAGAAATCGAATATTTAAATTGCCCTTGATTTCTCAACATGGTAGAACTATTATGGTGGGTAACTTCCACATATCCAAAAACTGGCCATCGAGATCTTGTCACAGGTTGCTAGTTCCTCTTCGGAAGAAAAATATTGGATTACATATGGCTTCATCTATTCAGTGAAGCGAAACAATTGAGCTCTAACAAGGTTGAGGAACTAGTGCATGTTCATTCAAACCTTCACAATTTACCACACGAGAGACGAATACAAATTTGGTGTCACCAAACTATGGGATGTGGAACCAGAGTTGGCTGACTTGGATATGACGTTGAATGTCAGGTCTCATATGACTTTGTTTGATGAGGAGGCGCCAATAGGTGGATCTTCAAGTGGGCATGGCAGCGATGCTCCCACTTTTGTAGAGGATGTGGTTCTTAGTGTCAAGAATGAGGACATATTTGATGACATGTAAATGTAATTTATGATGGTGTTTTAACTCTTAAACTTTTGAACAATGAATATTGAATACCATAATATGCCATATGAACTATGAATAATGCTAGTAGACTACCAATCATAGTTCATTTTGTACTTTGTACTATGTACTATGCATTATTAATTTTGGTGATGATGTTGTAACTTGTCATGTTGATGATTGAAATTTGAAACAGAAACTTGATGATATGTTCGATCATGAATGTTATAATAATCATTAATGATGATGACAATGTTTATGTTGAATTGATGATGATAATAGATGATAATTGATTATGCATTTTAGATATAGAATCTAGATTCTAAAAGATGAATGGTAATATGAAATTCTTATATCTCTGTGTGTGTGTGTGTGTGTGTGTGTCATTTCCTTGTCGTATCATATATTTTTTGAAAATTTGTCGTAGTTGTTTCAAACAACTTATCCATATCTGTTTCTGTATCTATTTCAATGCAACTTAGGTCATATGTAATGTTCCAAAAAGGAAATAATAGTTATAAATAAAGTAAAATGTCATACAACACCGAAATATTTAAACAACAATCAAACACCCATAATTTACACCGAACCTGCACCAAAATTCAGCCATTTTATTGTATATGGAGAAGAGTACAATGCATGAAATGTGTGCACCTGGGCTTCCCAAAGCAAGCTAAACAATCCCAGGTGAGAAAGATGCTACCTGGATTCAAAGGAAAGGCTTCTTCTCAATGTTTTGTGTTGGCCCTGGAAATTCTGCAACTATTGGTTGAAATAAACCCCTGTTTGAGCCTCCAAAGTGTTCAGAAAATTCTGTCAAATTAATCTTGAGCTCTCCACCAAAAACCCAGAAAGGGTTTGGCTTATCTCCAAGCCAAAGTCAAACCCACAATATGGTGCAAATTCCTCAGCTAACTAGCAATTTGCCCTACTATAAGAATTTGGATTTCAGGTTTGAATATTGCCCAAAATAATTTGCTAAATTAGCCATAGACTCCTCTCAATAAACCCACAAAAATCCGAAAAGGGTTTTGGCTAAATCCACCAATCCTCGGTGACCCCCAATAAGTGCAAATTGCCCAATCTGGCCAAAAAACGCCCCACAAAACTAATATTGTTGTATTAAGGCAAAATCCACCACTGGAGATCTCTCCCAACTTTGACTAAATTCTCCCCCGAGGAATACCTCCAATCTTCGACCTTTATCTCTCCTCAACCTCTATTCCTCCAACCCCTGTGCACTTCCAGAAATGTAGAATTTCGGCCACAAGAATTCTCTCAACTCATCCCTGCGAATCACCACACAATCTCCGGCTAAATTAGGGTAAAACCCCTGCAAATCCTTCGGCGTTCTACTTCTTCGTAATTGATCTCTCCACAAGCAATTTGAAACACTTATGCACCCTGGAAGAAAAACGTACCAGCTGAAATAACTTGCAAATATGTCCAATGGAAACTCTGAATTGAACTCCCCAAATTGCCTCACTAGGGAGACACTCAAAGTTCTCTGAAATGAGGGTGGAATTCCCGCTTGGAAATTCCTTGTGTTGAACAGCACGGTTGTCTTGGCTAAGCAGCTCAAGAGAACTAACATTGAATTGTCAAATGATTAAAGATACCAAATGGAGGCCTCCAAGCTCTATTTATAATTGCTAGTCCTCTCCCTTGGTGGTCCCCACCTTCCACTAATAAAATATTACATTGCCGCCATTCTTCATTAAAATAATAATTTCCACTTTTCTCCCACAAAATAATATCCTTTTTTTAATTTAATATCACCGAAAATTGGCAAAATCCCTTAGTGAATTTTGCACTCACAAAGATTGGGAACATTATATCATAACAGTCCAAGTTGAAGATAAAGGAATGAATATTGATCCAATCAATATCACAACTCAAGAAGAGGATAAATTAGTTGAAGTGCATACATACTTAGAAGTCATAGTTCAAGAAAAGGAAATTTCAAGTGAAGATCCAGAAGTTTACCAAAAACAACACAAACAAGATAAGGGAAAATCAAATCACTAGAATTCTTTATCAACATCCGAATCACAAGAGCAGACATGTCAATCAATGTGTGTATTTGTATCACTTCAAACATAAACAACAAACTTATATTCCGAAGAATACTGAAGCGTGCACAATTCAGTCCAGTGATAACAATTCATCACAAGTTTCCAGTAATCAAAAGATTCCATGGAAGACTGATTTAGGATGGTCAAATCCCTTCTCAGTGCGACAATTTTGTTTACTACCCAAAGGATCCTATCATCATGTATCAACGAAGATGACAATTCGAAGAACTCCAAAAGATGCGAAAAGATTAAAAGACAGAGAAATAGATGAAACACATTGTCAAGCAACAAGCTTTGAGGACAAAGCTTTTTGAAGAGGAAGGCAATGTTATGAATAAAATATATAGATAAAATAATAATATAAATAATAATGAGTTAGAAACAATGATTAATAGCTAATAGTTAGTATTGAAGAGGCATGTTCTAAGGACATGACAGTAGGTGAAGGGGTACCTGCCTAGGTATATAAGTAGGCCCTCAACCTCATTTGTAATCATCATCTCATAATCGCATTTCTTCAGTGCATTCTTATATAAATAAATTTGCCCTATCATGGATATTTACATATACCAGATCTTCTGAGTATTCTACTGTGTATACGAACTTTGTTCATTACAGTCCAAGTCAAAATTCTGCTAATGAACATTTAAAGATTCACATTTATGGAAGGATAGATTGTCTAACAGGTAAGAAGGAATATTAGAGACATTATCAGATTGATGGGCATCTTCTTTTTGGAAAAGGAAAAATTGTGCAACCTGTATTGGGTTGTCAAATTATTTTTGTTCAGGAGTAGTCATGATGCTTCAATCAGAGTTAGCTATTCAGATTTTATCCAAGATCAGCATTTCAGGAAAGATGTTGAGATCAAAGCCAAAGCTGACATGCTAACTCTCCTCACCTCTGTAGGGAGGTAAAACTTATATGAACATGCTTTGTCACCATGATGTATAACTCTTGATGTATTCTTTACTGTTCAGTAATGAACTATAAGATGCATTTTTCTTACTGAAACTACAAATTAATAAGTAGACAACTTTTTTAAAAAGTTGTTTTCTTTTAATGAATACGTTATAGAAGTGAGAAAAAGTTCCTCTAAATGGCATACATATAACTTCAGGCATTCATGCAACAAAGTTAGCTGATAAATAACTAGGATGTTGCAATATACCTGAGAATTCTGGACCAGAACATCAATTGCTGCTAAATAAGGTACCACATTCAATGTTTTATTGACAAAATGAACATGATGCTGAATTTTATTTTCCTTGACAAAATCCCGTAGCTGTGTTTCAAATTTAGGTTGTTTACTCATGTCACTTCCTACCACCATGGCATGCATTGAAGGTAATTGCAGACGTTGTTTCTCAATTATTTGCAGACTTTCATGGAATGCACGTAGAAATAGATCTTGGCCCTTGCCTCTTGAAACACCTGCACGTTTTCAGTTTTCAGTGGCCAAAATGAATGTCAAAAAATACAAATGGAAGAGAAAACAATCTCTACAAAATGTTCTGTATGGGCAAGAACAAAAACAACAGCTTGAAACACATTAACAGGAGTAAATTTACACAACATGCTTACTCCCTGCTCTCAGAGAATTTAAATCTGTTCTAGCATCTTTTCAAGAGTTGTGACTCAGAAAAAAATACGAGCAGCTTACTTGTAAGTTGTATGTATGTAAGGGGATAATTTAAATTTTCCAAAGAACTACAATTTCACTCGAGATATTATTGCTTTCTTGCAGGAAAATATCCATGTCCGCCATATCATTTTTATTTGAGGCAAACTGTTTTGAATTGTACATAACATTAGCAACGGGACATGGACAGAAAAAGCATTACTCAAGCTAGTCTAGAATTAGAAACTTATGTATATGCATAAGTTTCAAAGTTTTTTTTGCATATATGTTTAATGCCCTCACTCCAAAAGGTTAGCTGATGTAAAACATTTAATATAAATTCATTTGAAACATTTACAAGCTACCTCTACCATTTATTTTCAGCTGATACGAAAGATAAGACAAGCACATACACACACAGAATTTTTACACACTGATTTTGGTCTAATGACCTTGGAAAACCCACAAGGGGAGAACTAGTCTTCAAAGAGTATTTAATTGCTTCTTAAAAAAATAATTACACAGCAGAAAATAGCAGACTTTTCTGCCTCTTTGATGATGAAATATTACAGTCACTTTTGTTGGGAAATCTCTGCCACATAGTTGACAAACACAGTCACTGCTTCAGCCTTGGATCTCATGCCGAGGCAGCCTCGAAACACATGTCAAACTCTGCAGGTATTCCTCTGAATACTTGTGCTTCAGTTCTGCCAAATCTGCCTCCTGGATTCATGCTGAAGGTGTCTCAAGACCTGTTCTCAAACAGTGAGACAAACTTCCTTGATTCACAGCCCAGGTACTGTGACTTTGGCAGTAAACTTGAGTTTTGAACAGCTCCTCTGAAGCCCGAAATACACGCAAAGAATCACTCTCAGCGACTCTACAAAACAGCGCAGGCCTTGTAACAAACAAATTTCGTATACGTAGTGGAATAATCTTCAAAAGACTAGGAAGATGTAAACATCCATAGTAGTACAAGTAATGTATGTTAAATAATGTTTATAGAATTGATGAGATGATTACAAATGACGGTGAGGACCTGCTTATATGCGTAGACAGATACCTCTTCACCAATGGTCATGTCCTTACGAACATTCTTCTTCATTAACTAATTACTAAGTTACCAGGATATGGATCCGGATCCGGATCCGCTAGTTTTTTGAAAATCCAGGATCCAGATATGGTAAGGATACGTCAAGTACAAAAAAAAAGTATATCAATATTTTTTAAATTTAAAAAAACACTTTAGAGTTCAAAAATCAAATACTCCCTGAAACTATCAAACACTTTTGGAACTGAAACCATTAGATATATTATAAATATGAACACTGAAACACTGAAATGATGCATACTCTCTCAATAAAATTATGTATTGTTTCATTATTATATGTTTTAAAATTTTGGTTAAGATTAGATAAAATATTTTTTTGGTTCAAGGTATATTTTGGTTTAAAATGCTTTTCTAAATGTCTAAATAAGTTCAATCCCATAAAATCTATGAAACACTAGTACTATATAAAAGTGACAAATCAAATTAACAATTCCAACAAAATTTTATCAAAATTTAAATAAATTTAAACAAAAAAAATCACCAAAATATATTGAAAAAATAAAACAATTAGACTACTACATAAAATTAAAACTCAAAGATTGAGTAATTTAAATAAAAATTAAAAATGTCCAAAAAAAAAACCCACATTTAACTACTTTCTAAGGAATCCTCTAAGTAATCCATAAAGTAAGATATTAGATATATCTACTAAGATATTTCAATTTGTGGGTGTTTATCCCACAAAACAAAAGAAAAATAATTCAAATAATTAATTTAAATGATACATGTGTAAAAAAAATATTTTATAAACATAATATATATTTCATTGTTAATAAAATTATTTATAATTATTGTATTTTATATATCGACATAATGTTGTAATAAAATTGTAATTTTATTTTTATCGTATTGACTACTAAGATAAAGATTGTCTTATTGCCTATTGGTTTACATCACATGTTATGTTAATGGATTTTATTAGAATAATACTATTATTAGTTTAATGCTCATTCTTTTAGTTGTTGCTAATTTTATTCTTTTAGCAGTTTCTTAGATGAAACTGATTCTTTACATAGAAACTTGATGTTTCTATCTTTGTAAATATCTTTGTATTATTATTGAGTATTGTTGCACAATCAATTAATGAATTCATTCAGAAATCCATATGCGTGTTTCGCACTGTTTTATGGTATCAGATCCAGAAAAGAGATTTATTGAGAAGTTATTCTCTCTGCATTTTAATCTCTTGAGTTCTTTCAGTGATTCCTTTCTAAGGTCGAGCCCTCTGTAAGCCAAATAGCGTTCACTGAGTCTTAGCTTCGGCTCTGCTCACTGTGATAAAAGCTTACAGTCGTCTATCTCGATACAGAAGTGGATCCTTTGAAAGAATTCTTCAATTGGTTTAATTTTTTTTTCCTCGTGGTTGCAATCTGTGTAGCGCCACTTCAGTTTCGCTGGTCTTGGACGCGCCATTCGAGATCGTGGCACTGTTTTCTCTCAATTTTCAAAGCGTATTTGGCACTGTTTTTATACGAGGCAAAGGAAGCGTGCATTTGAGTGCATTTGAATTCACGAGGCCTATAAGCATCTGGGCTTGGACTTGGTAAAACGACGGCGGCAATAAACCAATTCGAACAATCGAGCATCTTTTGAGCGAAGCAGATCCCAGCTGTTGTCGTTAAGATCAATACTGACCACAGAGCCAGCATAAAACCCTTGGACAGACACCATATCTCTGTCAGTTTTGCGCGCAGCATTTATTAACGCGACACCACAGTGTGCAACGTCATCCTCGCCGTCATCGCATCCAAAGCACCAGGTATTCTCCGCATCCTCATTCAATCGCATCTAAGAACCAGGTCTTCTACGCATCAAAACCCTCCATTTTCCAGCGAATTCCTGGATTCTTCCATCAAAGTTTCCGACTGCGGCCACCAGAACTGGGACATATCATTCAAGGCATGCCCGAGTTGTCTAAAGCGCCTCTGTATTTATTTATGGTTCTTTAAAATCCAACGAGGTTTTTTTTGGCGTGAATATCATGTTCGATCGGGTCTGTTTTTGGGGGATTGCTTCAGCAATTACTCGAATTATGGCTCGTGTAACATTGGCCGTGGTCTGCAGGCCGAGACACAGATATATGTTGACCCGTTAATTGACGACCCCGATAGACAAAGATATCTCCCTATGTGCCCTTGCTATATATTGAAGTGCTTTGACGTAAAGAACCCTGTGCTTTACGTATAGATCTAGCGGAGGTCAGATAGCTTTGGTTCTTGGAATTTTTAATAAATGATCGATGCTTCTCTGGATTGCGATTGTAATGTGTAATTAAATACATACACTACGTATTGGAGCGACAGCACAGTTCTTGAATAAGGAGCAGTGAGCATATTATTTCTCTGTCCACGTATTGGTCAACTTTCGTCCACGTATTGGTCAGATTTCTTTATTTTGTTTTCGCTGAGTGGATTAAGATTCAAATTGCTGCAAAATCAGACGTTTTGAGGTTCGATTTAACTGAAAAGTTAGTCGCACGGAAATTTTGCTGTTCCAAAAATATAGAGCTAAGTTTTTCTCAAATAAATTATTGTCTGTGGAGATTTTTGCCGGGAGAGCTCTATATATTTTCTTGAATCTGCTTCGCAGAACGAATCCTGTTTTGTTTATTTATTGCAGCAGGATCAGCAGGCATCTACAGCAAAATTTGTGCCAGATTTCTTTTTCTTGGGAAACGTGCAGATGGCTTCACTCACCAATCTGATGTTGGAAGGCAATCAGCCTTTAATGGCAAAAATTATAACATCTGGAAACAGAGAATGTTGACCATTTTTGAATATAGGCGTCTTGATCAGCTCGTTCTCAACAAAGAGCTCCGTCCTGGTACCGCTGGCACCGATCAAGATAAGTTTGATGATCGAAATCGAGAGGTTGTTATGCTCCTCAAGCTCTCTGTAACTGATGATCAGTTACTGCAGATTCCCTCTGGCAAGACAGCTGTCGAGATCTGGCAACAGTTGAAGGAATTACACGAGACATCCGACAAGAGCAGAGCTTTCTTTCTCAAAAATCAGTTGTTCTCCATCATGATGGACAAACATATGTCTTTACAGGAACATCTCAACAAGATTAAAGACATTCGAGATCAGCTCGAAGCCATCGGTCGCACCATGGAGGAAGAAGATATGGTAGTTATCACTCTGAAAAGTCTACCACAATCTTATGAGCACTTCATAGAAACACTCAACATCACCACCACTAATGTTGATCTGAAGTTTCCAGAATTATGTACCAAACTCATGCAACAGGATCGTTGGAAACAACAATTTGGTAGTGGTGCAGCATCAGCCTCCTCAGAAAATGCTTTTGCTGCCAAATATCAGTCCTCTCAGTCCTTTAAACGAAAGGTTCTTCTCAGTCTTTTGATTCTGCCAGAAAGAAAAATGTGCAGTGTAATTGCTGTCACAAGTTTGGTCACATGAAGAAAGATTGCCGACAGAGGATTGCTTCTGAACAGAAGAAACAGGGAGGGCTTCATCAGACAGCGAATGTTGCAGAACATTCTGAGCAGACAGATTCTACCTTTTACGCCTTTATGACAAAAAGGTCTTCAGATCATGTTCCATCTTCTGCCTGGTACATTGACTCTGGTGCATCACGCCATTTTTCTCACAGGCGTGACTGGTTTATTGACTTCTCACCTTTCAGTGATTCCGTGGTATTTGGAGGAGGTGAAAAATACACAGTGGTTGGCAGAGGTACAGTTCAAATCCAGTCTGGTGGCCGCACACTAATCTTCCTGAATGTGTACTATGTTCCTGGTATGGAAATTAATCTGTTGTATGTTAGTCAGATTATGAGGAACTCTCCTCAGCTTGATGTAGTATTCAGAGCGCACAAATGCTCTATTATCGACAAGGATACTAGTCTTACAGTTGAGGTTGGTCTAGAAGATCATGGTTTATACAGACTTCTGGACACTGGTGATTCTCCCGAAGTAGCTCTAGCAGCTCGTGTTTCTCCCATCAACACTTTATGGCATCAGCGATATGGGCACCTAAACATGCAGTATCTCTCTCAGCTCTCTCAGGAAGGACTTGTGTCGGGGTTACCTGATATTCAGACTCAGCAGTTGGGCGTATGCGGCGCTTGTCAAGCTGGCAAACAACATCGCTCTGCATTCACGAATGGAGAATCCTGATGCGCTTCTAAGGTACTCCAATTACTTCATGTTGATATTTGTGGTCCTATGAATACATCTTCTATCACTGCTTGCAAATATTTTTTGCTTATTGTAGATGACTTCAGTAGAAAGATGTGGGTATATTTTCTCAAATATAAATCGGATGCATTTAGTACATTTCAGAATTTTAAAACCTTAGTGGAAAAAGAGTCTAGCTGTAATATCATGACTCTTAGGACAGATAAAGGGGGGGAATTTTGTTCTTCTACTTTTTCCAACTTCTGTGATACTCATGGCATAAAATGCCAATTCACTACCCCTTACACTCCTCAGCAGAACAGTGTTGTTGAACGTCGCAACCGCACGGTTGTTGAAATGGCTCGCTCCATGTTACAACACAAGAATGTTCCAAACAAATTCTGGGCTGAAGCCGTCTTTACTGTTGTTTATCTTCTTAACCGATCACCCACTCAGGCTGTTAAAGAAAAGACTCCCGAAGAGGTTTGGTCTGGCCGTAAGTCGAAGATCAGTCACCTCAAAGTTTTTGGCTCAATTGCATATGTTTGGATTCCAGCTGCTAAGCGCTCTAAGCTGGATGCCAAAAGCCAGAAACTTATGATGGCAGGGTACAGTGATCATCACAAAGCTTACAGACTAATAGATATAGCCATTGGTCGTCTTAGCTTCAGTAGGGATGTGGTATTTGATGAAGACAGAGGATTTTTTCAGTCTTCTTCTGAGCAGTGTTCTGAGGATCAGCCTCACAGTGTTCTTCTTCCAGTAAGTCCACCTGATGGGAGGGATAATGCAGCATCAGTGTTTGATAATACACTGCCTAAACTTCCTCCGGAAAATAACCCTTCTCTTGCTGCTCCTATTGCTCTTGAACCTTCTTCCTCTACTCTTCAGCCAAAATGGTGGGCTAAAACTATTGGTGATCTCAGAGATGATGAACTCCTTGAAGGATGAACCTCTAGACATAAGAGCAAACAGCAATCTACAGTAAACTTTGCTCTTATGGCTAATCTACACAGTATTTTTGAGCCTCAAACTTATTCAGAGGCTAAGGGTACATCTGAGTGGGAACAGGCTATGGACGCTGAATTCCAGAGTCTTCAGAAAAATCAAACATGGATCCTTTCTGATCTTCCTGAAGGAAAAAAACCCATTAGCTGCAAATGGGTATATAAAGTGAAATACAAAGCCGATGGAACTCTAGACAAGTATAAAGCTCGTCTTGTGGCTCGAGGATTCTCACAGAAGAAAGGCATTGACTATGAGGAGACCTTTGCTCCTACAGCCAAAATGAGTACCATACGACTTGTACTTGCTCTAGCAGCTCAGTTCAAATGGAAAGTTCATCAGATGGATGTAAAAAGTGTTTTCCTAAATGGTGACTTACAGGAAGAAGTCTACATGACACAACCTCCAGGATTTGAGATTGCCGATCAAGAACAGAAAGTATGTAGATTAGCTAAAGCTCTCTATGGATTGAAACAAGCTCCTCGGGCTTGGTACATGAAAATTGATCAGTACCTGACAGATCATGGATTTCAGCGGAGTCCATCTGATGCAAATCTGTATATCAAGCATACTGGTGATGATATCTTGTTTGTGGTTGTCTATGTGGATGACCTTATCATTACTAGCAGCTCTGCAAATTTGATCCATGGGATCAAACAAGACTTATGCAGAACATTTGATATGACAGACTTGGGACTTCTTCACTACTGTCTGGGGGTTGAAGTTTGACAGACTGAGAATCACATCTTTCTCTCTCAGTCCAAGTATGCCAAAAATCTTGTGGACAGGTTCAGAATGCAAGATTGCAAACCAGCCACGACTCCTATGGAAC
>APFE030772885.1:2750-25317 GCA_000404065.3 Pinus taeda | reverse complement strand
TTGATAATTTTATTCTTTTAGCAGTTTCTTAGATGAAACTGATTCTTTACATAGAAACTTGATGTTTCTATCTTTGTAAATATCTCTGTATTATTATTGAGTATTGTTGCTCAATCAATTAATGAATTCATTCAGAAATCCATATGCGTGTTTCGCACTGTTTTAGATTTTATTTTCTTTATATTTTGGTAAGTCTTCATGCATTCTGAAAAAATTTCACTATTTTATTATTTTTTTGAAATTTTGGTTTGAAGTTGAAAAAAATGCCATACCAACCCGTCAAAATTCATATCAATGGAATATAATTATAGCTTGAAAAAAATCGATTAAATCAAAATTTAAATGGCTCATGAGAGGACCCGTAATTGTTTCCGGCATGGCATATGGACCCATAACTATTTCCACCAGCATGACGAATGATCGAGAAAGCATAGAGCACTGGAATTTTTCATGCAACAAGAAAACATGTCCAACTACCATACAATCGCTACAGAATTTCGATTTAACTCCAAACATCTGTTTCAGGGCTTGTGATATGTTTCATTTGACAGGGTTTTGTTTCCTAATTTCGTTGATCCACCTGCATGCTGGATTTTCCGCATATTTAGGCAGATCCGAGGATCATGGCCCTCCTGCTATCGGATCCGGTAACTTAGACTAATTGCTAGTTAATAATCACTAATTAATCATTACTGTATTTACATTTTTTTATATAAATTATATTCATAACAGGCCTAGACTCATAATCTCGGCCTACTATCCCTTGATTCTTGTCCTGGTATCTCTGCCCGAAAATCTCAGACTGCGTGCCTGTAGGTTCAACTAGAAACTCAGTTTTGGTAGCTTCTCTTATTGTTCAATCTCACTTCCTTGCCTCTACAATCTCAGCCTCCTCTCAAGCTCTTTCACTCCTCTCAAGTGCTCATGAGATAATGAATGAGAGTCTTGCCTTCCTTTTCCATTTTTGTCTTCTAAAAAGAAGAGAACCCTAACACTTGAGATCTAATGGTTGTGATTAAATCTTAGGCCATTAGATCAAGGGTGGAGATCATTCCCTCTCTCGACCACTTCTCTCATGTGGTCCCCCTCAATTAATGATCCTCCTAAACACCTTTCTTTATTTTTGTACCATGTGCACTTTTTCTCTCATAAAATCACTTTTAAAACATAAAAGTCACTTTAACATTAAAAAGTGTACTTTGTACTTTTCTCATAAAGGCACTTTACATTTATAACACTGGTGACTTTAATATATTAAATTACATAGTACATAACTCATAAAAAATAACTTTTCTCCATGACATTAATAAAACTCGTAATGTCCCAAGACAAAAAGTCATTAATGTGTCTTCCTAGGCCAAAAGGATAAACGCACTAGGAAACACCTCCTTGTTACCCTTATTTTCAACACTCCCTCTTACCGAGGAAAGTGTTTCTCACACTCCCATCTTGTCTCTGAAATAGATATGCTTTCCCCTTGGCAATGACTTGGTGAGAATATCTGCTACCTATTCATTAGTGGATATATACTCAAGATTCACAGCTCCCCTCTAAACCCAATCTCTAATGAGGTGGTACCCGATCTCAATATGCTTTCACTAATCGTGAAATACTTGATTCTCAAAGAGTTTGATACAGCTTTGATTATCACAGTATATCGTAGTTGGTCTCAACCTCTGACCAAATACCCCATGTAGCATCTTGCAAATCCAAAGTGCCTCACAACTAGCCTGACTAGTTGCCATATACTCTACCTCTGCGTTGGTCAATGCCACTGACCTATGTTTCCTACTGAACCATGACATAATTGCTGAGCCCAACGAGAAACAACACCCAAAAGTACTCTCATATCACTAACACTGCCAACCCAATTTGAGTACATGCAACCAATTAATCTAACTCCATCACCCCTAACATAGTCCATACCATAGTCCATTGTGCCTTGTAAGTACCTCAACACATGCTTCGCAGCCACCCAATGCACTCTCTTGGGCTCCAACATAAACTGACTCAAATGTTGACCGCGAAAGAAATATTTGGTCTAGTGTTGACCACATACATCAAAGAACCAATCAACTGATGATACAAGGTGGGGTTCACAAACTCGGAATCTGAAGCATGCAGCTTCTTCCAGTTGGTGATCTTAGGAGTAGCCATAGGCCTCCAAGCCCCCATATGGAATCTCCTCAATATGTCCTATGTATATATGCCCTAGCCCATGAAGATATGCCCATCCTCCTGCCAAACATCCAACCCCAAAATGTAATGCATTAGTCCCATATCAGTCATGTTAAACTCTAAAGCAAGGTCCCTCTTGCAGTGTTGGATAAGTCTATCCTCTCATGTAATAAACAAGTCATCCACATATAAAAGCAAAACGAGTGGATCATCACCAACCATGATGAAATAGAGGTTCGAATTTGTATCACTCTTTTGGAAACCCATCTGCTGCAAGTAGGCATCTATCCTCTCATACCATGCCCTTGATGCCTACTTCAAACCATATAAGGCTTTCTTAAGCCTACACACATGAGACTCCCTCCCATGCACCTCAAAGCCCTGGGGCTGCTTAATGTACACCTCCTCCTAAATAACTCCATTGACAAAAGCGGTCTTCACATCCGTCTTGTGAATTCTCCAATCCATCTCAATTGTCATAGATATCCCTACTATAATGGAAGTATAATGAGAAACTGGTGCGAAGGTCTCCTCATAGTCAACTCCCTCTACCTGTGAGAACCCCCACACCACAAAACGAGCTTTGAACTTCTCCACGATGCCATCCGCGACATGTTTGATCATGTAGAGCCACCTGGAAGTCACCACCGACTTTCCCTCAGGTCTCGGCCCTACCTCCCACACATCATTCTTCATGATGGAGGCATACTCCACCATGGCATCCCTCCAAATCTGCTGATTAGTGGCCTCCTTATAAGTAGTTGGTTCTGTCTCCACAACATCCGCCACATAACCACCCAAACTCCCTGGTGGTCTACTCTCCCTCACAGACCACTTGGGTTTCCCCATTGCCTCCTGGGCTTCTTTCAGGATCTCACGAAGCCATCTTGGCTTCCTCTTCCCTATAGTAGCCTCCTCAACTGGTATGGGAAAAACCTCAACTGGAGCCTCTCCTAACATGGAAGGCCCTCATGTGGTCTGTGGTGAACTTGGACCCTGAGATCCTACCCCTGGTGATACTTGACTTTGTGAACCTGTCACCCCTAAAGTAGGTGATCCTCCTGACCTTGGTGTACCACTTGAAGATCTTGATAACTCTGGTGTGGCCCCTACTGAGGAGCCTGTTTCTCTACCTGATCAAAATCTCCCGAGACCTCCTCAAGGCCCTCTCTGCCACCCCATTCTCTTGGGGGTTATAAGGCACTATGTACTTCCTCCTAATGTCTGCATTCCTACAAAACTCCATCTCCTTGGAGGTATACTTACCTCCTAGGCTTCCTTCAGGGTCTCATGAAGCCATCTTGGCTTCCTCTTCCATGTAGTAGCCTCCTCAACTGATACGGGAAAATCCTCAATTGGAACCTCTCCTTCTAACATGGAAGGCCCTCCTATGGTCTGTGGTGAACCTGGACCCTGAGATCCTGCGCTCAGTGATACTGGACTTTGTGAACCTGCCACCCCTGAAGTAGGTGATCCTCCTGAGTCCTGACCCTGGTGTACCACCCAAAGATCCTGATAACAATGGTGTGGCCCCCTACTGAGGAGCCAATTGCTCTTCCTGATCAATCTCCCAAGACCTCCTCAAGGCCATCTCTACCACCCCATTCTGTTGGGGGTTATAAGGCACTATGTACTCCCTCCTAATGCTCGCACTCCTACAAAAATCCATCTCCTTGGAGGTATACTTGCCTCCATTATCTTATCTCAACACCTTAATCTTCTTCCCCATCTGGTTCTTCACAATAGCCTTAAAATCTTGGAACCTCTTGAAGGCCTCATCCTTGGTCTTTAGAAAGAAATTCCAGGTCTTCCTGGAGTAGTCATCAATGAAGATCACATAATACTCGAATTAGCTCAAAGATACATAAGACATAGGACCACAAACATCATAGTGTACCAAGTCTAGGATGCATGTTGCTCTACTGTCACTACTCGAGAAAGGTGTCTTGGTGTACTTTCCCAAAGCACACTCCCTGCACACATGACGATGCTCTGTGTTGAATTTAGGTAAACCTATAACCATCTCCCTCAACATCATGAATGCTCCAAGGTGCAAGTGGGCCATCCTCCTAAGCCAAATCTCGCACAACTCACTATTGTTGGTCTACGCCACCACGGCTCTAGTAGGCTGAAACATAAACATGTATAGCATCCCACTGCAAACTCCAATCACTCTAGCAGACTTGATACTATATCCCTTGGGATATATGAGCACATGTCCTCCTTAGAACAAGACTACATACCCCCCCATCTTCAATACTAGAGAGTAAAAGTAAGTTCTTCTTCAGTCTTGGAACATAAAGAACATCTGTCGCTTTCAAAGGAGGTAATGACTCCCTCTAAAAGGATATTGTCCCCACTCCTGCTGCTCTGACCTCCAAGCCAATATCATCCTTTGCGAGACTCGTGAAGTGCTCTCTCACTCATGTCATATGGCAGGATGCTCAATTGTCTGCAAACCACACACTAGAAGACGTGACATGAGTTGAAAGGCTCGCCACTAAGGTAAACTCTATGTCTGTAAGTGAACTCATCCACCTCAATCGAAGCTACAAATCCCTTCTTCTTACCCTTCTTGTTGGGACATGGAACAACATAGTGACCCAAGTTCCCACAAGTAAGTCATTTCACTTTGCTCATGTCCTTCTCCTCCACGTTTTGCTTCCCCTTCTCCTGCTTAGCTCCACAAGAAGACCCCTTCTTAGCCTTATTCTTGCCCTTTGCTGCGAAGGCGACATTCTTCTCCTCATCTCCCCCACCACGTTGTCTTCCACTCTTGGAACTCCTACTGGTCTCGTCCTGGATGAAATCATCCAACATTCTCCTCCTATCTGGAAAATGCTCATTGGCGACAATGCCATAGATGAATCCATCCCACTGCTTGGGGAACCCATCTAGAGCAATCCTGACCAACTGGTCCTCAGGGATAGCGTCTCCCACTGCAGCAAGCTCATCTCTCACCTATGTGATTTTGGTGAAGTATAAGGTCAAATTGTCAATCTTGGTCATCTTGGTGTTTCTTAGCTTTTGCCTCAATACCATCTTCCTATTTTCAATGGAATTCTGATGTAATGTGGCAAGAGAATCCCACATCTCGTAGGAAAATTTCATTCATGTCACATGAGGGAATAGGTGCTCTTTAATGGCATCAAGAATGATTCTCCTTGCCTTCACATTGTTCTTGTCGAAGTCCACCAAATGAGCTAGATCAGTAGGAAGTTGCACAAGACTCTCCACAATGTCCCACACTTCAACTTCTTTTAGCAAAAGCATCATCCTCTCCTTTTAGGGGCCAAAATTATCAACCCCACTCAATCGATCTTCCACCCTCAAACCAGTGGTCATGACCCTCACAACCAACACAAAAGAGCAAATATGTTACTAGGAAACCTACCTCCCTCTTAACCAACAATTCTTTGGGTTTCTCACTGAGGTTTTAGGCTTGTTCAATGTTGCATAATCCTCCCCCCTAAAGGATCCAAGGTCGGATCCACGTCTCATACAGATCCTTGGGCGATTCTCGGAAATCCAAAACCACGCGAGCATGATCGATAGTTTCAGATTCCTGATCTGTGGATCCAAAAAAGGATTTGTTACGGATCCGTGGAGGTTCGGGCACAAATCTGCGTGGATTGCTAGCAAATCCAAAGGGAGATGGGCGATTCCATGGGGTTCTAAGAAAAAATTTCTTTGACTTAAGTTGGGTTTGGGCTTCCCGAACACTCCTACTGTGCTCCCTTGATGCTCCTTAGAAGCTTCCTAGATGCTCCCTCATGGTAATGTTTAAAAGTAAAAGTGACATTCTCATTCACCTTTCATTTTCATACTTTTACTTAAATTTTTAACATTACCATGAAATGATCAATATGTTTGAGAGTGCTTCCAACCTCACTGGACTTCATATGGAGAAAATAAAATTTCATATCCTATTCGAAATTCAGCAGAGAACAATTTTCAAGAATTCGGGATCAATGAGATTGTGACATTTCATTAGATTATATCATGTATGAGGGTATGTGATTAGCATTTAATCAAGAGCACCAAGCCCTATATGTGTTCATGTACACTAGTGTTGGTGGTGTTAATTATTGAACTCCTTTGTCATGGCCTTAGCAGAAGATTACCTTTCAAATAACTCAAAATCATTGATCAAGCATGTTAAGCTTTTTCCACCATATTTTAAGGCTTGGGTTAGGTAGTTTGATCAAAATTGGGCAATGTTGACTAATATCCCTAGATAATCGAGGTAGAGGCAAAGGCAAGACAAGAGGAAAAAAATCTAGATTCTAGATGGTTGATGTTCAAATAATTAATAAATGATGTACAATGGATGCCATATATATTTTGATTTATGTACAAAAATGCATGTTTTCATATCTTCTACAACTAATTTGGTATTTTGGATGTTTTTTAATATAAATGCAAATAAATATAAACATATATATATAGTAGACGCTTCCAAGATGCTTCGCTTCCTAGATTTTTGGGAACTGACACTTAGCATATCCGCTTCCAAAAAATGTCCTCGCTTCGTTCCCCCTTCATGCAACATTGGCATTGTTGTTCATTGATATTGTAGAAGTTTGTTTGTAGGTCCTGTTGACCACTCTGTGTCAACTACCCTATAGCAGTGCACATTTTTGCATAGGAATTCCATCATGTTTGAGCAGTCAAATATCCAAGATTCATCATCATCAGTCATCAACCTATCAGAGTTATAAATGCATTCTACAATGTTAGTAATGTAAATGATTCTAATAAGACCATATACGTATGTAACAACCTAGGTAAGTCTATTATTTTGACAATGATTTTCATTCTAGGAAGTTTTTCGTTTCACTGATTTATCTATGTTTCTAAACACAAATGATCAGCAAAGTTTTTCCCTCTAGACTCACCCCAAAGCTAGGGTGGAATTTATCATCAAGGTCTTGAGTGAGTCCTAGTGTTCTTGTCGAGTCTTTTGTAAAAGTGATTTGAGAATAATTTAAGCAAATTGACTAAATTATTTTGTTACAAGTCACTTGGTCTACTAGATCATATTGGTTGCAGAATTGGGTAAATTATTAAGAGTCTGTGTCTAAAGGTGTTTTCCCCTTTCAAGGGTTGAGTTAATTATAATATCTTGATGTAAAAATATTTTGGTGCATGGTCTCTCATATTTAGACACTATGGCCTAAATATTTAAGGGTGGAAAAATTATTAATACCCTTTAGTATCAATTAATTAATTTTTCTGGCCAAAATAAATTAAAATCCTAAGCCGGAAAATTAATTAAGTTTTATTTTTGTTTTCTAGCAAAAAAGTGGTTAAATAATTAGCCGGAATTTGGTCAAAAAATAAAAATGAAAGAAAAATAAATTATCTCCAAGTGAAAACTATTAAAAAAGGGAATGTGCACTTTCCAAAAAGGGAATCTCCACAAATCAAGCAAGAAAATATTTTTGGCCTAGAAAAAAGGAATTAATTCCCAGAAAAAAAATAAATACATTAAATAAATAAATAAAATAAATAAATAAATAAAAATCATTTTTTTTAAATAATCGAATTTATTCTCCAAGTTGGTTAAGAGAATGGGGTTTTTTCAATGAGAAAATGTCAAAAAAAAAAAATATTGGACCAATAAAAAAGACATCATCAAGGAATTCGATTTTTTTCTCAAGCAATCAATAGTGGAGATTATTTTGACATGGATCAAGCATTTAATCAACCAATATTTGTGCACCTTCATGGAACTAGTCGTTATTCACTTGAAAGAGCCTCTAGAGCTCTCATTTTTTTTTATATAAAGAAGCATATGCTCCTCATTGTAACATCTCTGAATGTTGTGCTCTGGCTTTTTGGTCCTAAAACTTTCTCTATTTTGAAATAATAATATACAAGTCTTTGGGGTGAAGTATTGTGGCTCTTCTCTTATGGATATGGTAATGAATTCTTGAGCTTAATTTTCTACTGGTGATTTTATTTGTTACTTCATTTGGTTACATAGAATTACTAGTGTATAGCTATCTTACACTGGTAATTAGGTTTGGAAAATATTTTAGGATTGGAAGTGGCTAGTATGTTTTTGCTTAAGTTGCTAGAATTTTCTTCCATTATATTTTTCATGTCTCATCCGAAGCTAACAAAATTCCTCTGAGTTGTGTAGAAAACATCTAATTGAATTAGATCTCAAGTGTGAGGATGTTTTTGCTTAAGTAAACCAACTCTTGAGTGAGGAAGTGGGAGAATCCACTTTATTTCACTTTAAGGATTTATCTAACAAATTTATTGCAAAGTTTCTGAGCATAGACTTTGAGAAAATCATACATTTTTTTACTTATTTGAACAAAGAGCGATTAATGAAAATATATGCTTTTTTTAGAGATTGTTATTTCTATATATATGTAAATTAACTTTTCTCTTGTAAATAGTTTTAAATTTAAATAAACAAAAAAAAAATAGGCTGTCTTATCTCAAAAAACAAAACAAAGAAGGAAAATTATTAAATTTCATTTTTATTGAGGGGTAATTGAAAAGCATGTTATTTAAAAAGTTAGCACTATGGCAAACTTTGTACGTATTTATTTATAACCTCAGCCATTCATATTCTTTTTGTGTATATATTTCATGGCTTTTTCTTGTGTCTCTTGTAGGTCCGAGAAAGAGAAGCGTAGGGTTTGAAACCAAATTTATTCTTTTTGCAGGTCTGCGTGAGGGTCTCTGAACTCTTCTCCTAGGGACGAATAGCCTGGGAGGACCAGATCTGAGCCTCAACATCATTATTTTCACGGACACAGTCTTTAAGGGCCTGTTTTCTTACCATCTATTTAACCCTCGCATTATAGTCACTGGATAATTCTTGAGAAGGGTTTTATTTATTGTCTTCTGGAGAAAGTCATTATTCGAAAGCCCTCATTCATTTGCAGGCTTTTAAGATAGGCCGCAAGGGTTCAAGAAATTATCTTTCCTTGATTTGTTATCATCACCACTAAGCCTTAGGATCTGAGCTACCTTGCCATTTACTGGTTTTGATTCATTTGCAAAATAATATTTGAGCTTAACTGCAGGCCTGAATTTGTTGATTGCAAGGGTTTTTATTTTTTTAATTTACTGCATATTATTTTTGCAGGTCTATTGCTCGTCTGGAGGAGTTTCAGATCAATATTTGTGACTAGGGTCTAGCCCTTTCATACTGCACCATCACACATTTTTTTCTCAAAGGTTGCTGCAGGCCTGTGAGGCTATTTTCTCCTTACCGAGAGCCTTAGAAGAGGCTTGGCATCATTCGCACCTGAGTGTAGTCACTAGTCACATAAAGGGGTGTAAGATTTAATTTTTTGGCAAGGCTTTAAAATTTTCTGAAATTGGTCACAATTCAGCCTTTAAATTTCCTCAAAATTTTCCAACCTATTTATCCTTGATAGGCCAACAGTCTGTGGTTATTGCAGCCTTTCTATGTTCTAGACATAAGCATATTAGGGTCTTTTCTCTATGGCTAGAAATTGTTGACTGCAGGAATTATATTTCAATTTCGGGCCTAGAGACCTTGATCCTTCTTCATAGTATCATATTGCAAACCATCCTAATACTTCAGACCCAAAGCATTATATTGCACAACCTGGAGTGGTCACACAAGAAAATCAACCAGAACAATAGTAATAATAAGCCTAAAATCTCTAAAATCACACATGATAATTCCAAGAGTAATCATAAGCATTTTTCTCAAATCTTTTGCAAATTCCGATGACTGATTTGGGTATTGGAGGATTGATATTTTCACTACAGTAATCTGATCTTTCATTAACAGTGGTATTTTGTGGAGTGGTGTATCCTTTGCAAATTGACCATTGGTTTTAGGTCTAAAATTCTGTCTTGCAAGGACAGGCATCAGTTCTTCCTTAAAGGGGTGTTTACCTTTGCATTATTGAGCTTTCTTTACTACAGAAAATCATTTGCTTTGGAATTGTTGGCTTGGGAATTTTCCTCTTGTTTTCATCTAAGACCGTGAGCCCTTCTCACTAGCATCAATTTGTTGGAGGATTGGTTTTGTTGCTGCAGCAAGTTCAATCATCAAAGTGCTAAGCCTCATATTGAAGCAGAGGATCCATCATATTTCTGCACTATTTTGTTGGAAAGACAAAGGAATTCAAAGTCTGATCTCTGGATATTTTTTTTAATTGGATCTGTCTTTCATCATAAGAACCTGTCTTATCTTTGTCACTATCATATCTCTGCTGTAAAGCTCCTTGAAAAGAAGAACCTTTCTTTCTGTCCTATAGGCTTTTTCCATTTGTAAGTTCACTAATAAAGCAATTCCTTCTTTTTTTGAGGGAGCTTGGAATTTGTTTCCAAGGCAGCCTGCTCCTTATTTAAAAGGGAGCAATCACTAACTGTCTAATTCTTGTGAACTTAAAATCTAGGCCCTAGCCTTTTCATTTTAAATCGTTGAATTCTAACTTGCACACTGCATTGCATCTTCTAATTGCATTATCTATCTTGCACTTTCCTAGTAGCTTGTGATCTGATTTCGTTGAAGTATTTCCTGCCTTGCTTCAATTGTTGTTTATGATCTAAAGTAATTTTTCTAATAACTGTTAGCAATTTCATCTGCCATTTCACGATTGAGAATTGATTATAATATTTACTTGTTCAACGGTCTAAACAAGCAAAGAAAACCTTAAATTCTCTATTGTATAAAGCTATTGTGGAATTTTTGCTCTAACTCATTTAACTTTAATTATCAGTTTTGCTCGAGCAACTATGGTTACTTCATTGGTTATTGTATAAGCTAATCTTGTGTTCTAAGTGTTTATTGTAATCTTTGGATTGGTATCTACTTTCCTTGAAGCAGCATTGTTATCATTGTAGTCCATTGGAATCTTGCATCAATATTTGCATTCTAGAGTTAGATTTTGCATTCCACCTAGCTTAGTTTGCATTCACCTATCTGGCTTTGTCTAAATTGGCATATTTTTATTTTGTGAGCACTCTATCTTTACTTGCAATTCTATATTACTGCACTTGTATTGTCATTTAATTTCCTTGCTCATTGTCCATTGATATTGTTACATTTATTTGAGCATCTCTTTAAAAGCAAAGTACAAATTTCTTTTATTCTGGCAAGGTAGATTTTCTGCTCATCTTTTAATATTGTGCCATTTCCTATACTAATACTTGTCTTGCAACATTATTTATCTTGTGACTTGAAATATCTTGCATGAATTAATCTCTTCTAAGCATTGTTATAAGGCATTGGTTTATCATTGTTAATGTAGTCATTGTCTTATTTGTCTTATTTAGATTGCCCTATTAAATATTTACATTTCTCTTTTAGTAATCAAACTTGCTAAATAATTT
The DNA here is from genome assembly GCA_000404065.3 of Pinus taeda. NCBI lineage: Eukaryota > Viridiplantae > Streptophyta > Pinopsida > Pinales > Pinaceae > Pinus > Pinus taeda. The sequence continues at coordinate 13,800 of APFE030772885.1, read as the reverse complement.
TAATCAAGTTGCTTAGATAGAAAATTGCCTTGCCCTTAGTCTCCTAGACTTGTTGTTGCAACAAGTTTTCCCTTTCTAACTATCTTTAGGGACTACCCCCCTTAGCTTATCTAGGAGAGAGCTTAAACAGATTGAGTAGGGATTAAGTGACAGCCACTACTCTGAGGGTTGTGCCTTAAAGATTATACCTTGTGTGGTTAAGAAATTTTCCTGCACTTAGGTGTACATCTTAGGTGACAACATGTCCCTTCTATCAGCTGATGAAAACCTTCAAATCTAAAGTCCCTCAAGCTTTGATACCATGTAGAAAATTTTGCTAATCTGATAGCCCTGCCAGTTTCAAAGTTTTTTTCGCATATATATTTAATGCCCTCACCCCAAAAGGTTAGTTGATGTAAAACATTTAATACAAATTCATTTGAAACATTTACAAGCTACCTCTATGTTGTCGCTGCAACAAGGACCCTCCAAAACTTTTGCCTAACTCAATTTTGGAGCCTACTTGAACCATCGGTTCTAGCCATCTTGTGTCGCCTTGCTATTTGTTCATGTTATTCAAAGTGTTGACTATCCTCATGATGTTCCTAAGTGTCGTTTCTTCTCCTAGATCAAATTTTTCTCAGTGTCATCATCTTATCTTTGGAAACGATTGTGTTATCTTCCTAAAATGGAAAATCTCTAGTTTTCTCTGACTTAGTGACTAGCTTTATTTGGCTATCATGCATGACACGCAAAACCAAGAAAAGCATAGCTTTCTCCTAGAGGAAAGCGCCCTTTCTAGACTTAGTGTTCACAAAAGGAAATTGTTTGTGGAAATTGCACCCTCCCATGCAAAAGTGCACCTTTAACTCTTAGTCAGGCGCACTTTTCCCACTCAGTGGAGCGCACTCTTAGTCAACAAGGAGAGTGCACTCCTTGTTCTCAAGAACCGCACCCTCTTTTTTCTAGTTTCAGTGCACAACTTTGCAATATTGATTGCGCCCTCTTTTGCTTCATCCATGTGCGCCCTTCCCTTAGCGTGTTGGGCGCACTCCTAGAAAATAGGAGCCCACTCCACTTTGTGCAACTAACTCATCAATTGACAAGTGTTGGGCATGCATGAACTTGCCTTGCATGTAAAATTTCTTTATAACAAGCCCAGCAATTATTCATTCTCACAATCATTCATCATTCTGGCTTGAGTGCACTTCTTTGCATCAAGGGGCTCTCTTCTCAATTGTGATCACAAGTAAGTTTTGCATGATGCTTTTCTTGATCGACTTTGTTTTTCCACTGGAAAAAGCGTAATCTTTCATTAACTTTGAAAAATTACATATTGTAGATGCAAGATGCATATGCTGTATCCGTCAGCCGCTGTGGGCTTTTGTCAAAAAATAAAATTGTAGATATCAGTGTATATCAGTGTGTTGTCTAAAAACATCACGCAGGATGTTTATATATATGTCCTTCTATTATGTCTGTACATTTGACCACACAGGGTCATATATATCCTATACAATATTTTCAAAACTGTTCAAAAATTTCCAAATAAGATAACCAGTTCATGGGCTCTCAGCCCTAGGATAATGAAGATCTATGTATGGGCGATGATAATATTGGTATGTATTTTGCCCGCGTTGCCCCTGTATCATCCACTCACCTCTAGGAAGTGTCGTGGCCGCCTTGGATAACTCGTTGGCACTGTTGTTATGTTCCCTGTAAATGTGATTGCATGTAATAGAATTAAATTGAGCCTTGAAAGAATGTATCTCATTCAAAATATTACTGAGTGTGTGAATGTGACAAGCAGTAATATTATTGAACCAATCTATAATGATCTTCGAATCTCCATAAATATTAACATGCAAGCAGTTATGCCCCAAGGAGAAATACATGAGATGACGCAGAGAGACGAGTTCAGCAAAATTATTTGTTCCAGCCCCTAATCCCATCTTTACTTTGTAGAAATGATGATCATTAATGTATAGGATGAAACCACCACCACATCCCTGCTGTTGAGCTGCACCATCGAAATAAGCCCAAGGAGTATTTTTATCTATATGCGGAGGAGCATGTGGTCTGCGAGTTCACGGCTGGGTAGGCTCGGGCATCTCATTATAGGTTGTTATAATGCAAGCTGCAGTGTCCGGCCAGCATACAGGTTTACTGTCAAAAATGTTGTGGTTCCGAGCCAGCCACAGGTACCAGCATATAATCAAAGGGAGGCTCTGCAGTTTTTGCCCTTTATGCCGATAATACCAACTTTCCCATGCTTTGTTTATATCTTCACCTTCCCAAGAACCCGAGAAACTAATGGAAGAGGAGATGTTTTGCCACAGGTCAATCAGAACTAAACAATTTAGAAAAATATGTGATGTCGATTCAACAGATCTCTTGCAAAGTATGCACCAGGATGGCCCATAAATAGAACGGTGCATGAGATTTTCGCCTGTGGGGACTTTATCTTTTAACATGCACCAAAAAAATAATCTGATCCGGGGAGGCACAGTGAGATTCCAAATTGACTTCCACCAGAAAGTGATCGATCCGGAATCTTGGAAGAGATCAGGGCTAAATAACCAGACTTTGGTGCATATGATCCACTGTCTGAAAGATGCCAAATGAGTTCGTCCGAGCCCTCTTTGATCCTAATATGAGATTCAAATAGAGCAGTAATATAATCTTGCCAGTCTTGGTGCCAACATTGTGGAAGATCCAGCTGTCAAGCAGATTTCCATCTTTGTGCAAAAATGGAAGAATTTTGTAGATCCGCTATGTTAGCTATTACCTTTAGCTCATGTGAATGTAGATGATGTATGAGATCTTTGGGTAGTTGATGTCTACACCACTACCAATCCATGGATCTAAACCGATTCATGCCATAGATCCATAATTTATTCTCCAAACCAGATTGTCCCTGATGTGTGGCAGAGAATGAAGGAGGGCCTTCCAAACAGATGAAATACCAGTTTTTGGCCAGCTCGGCAGTCGAATCCAATCCATGATATTCTGAGGCCAGATGTATTTGTGATATGAGATGGTAGTCCAAAGATTCTGTCTGGTCAATAATGTCCATACCGTTTTTGCAGCGAGAACCTGTGCGAATAAAGGAAGGTCTTTTAAGCCCCAGCCTCCCCATTTTTTGGGCAGCGCTATCCTGTTCCAGCCAACCCATGCAAATATCCGTTTATCTTGGTTCCCATTCCATAGATATTTGTTACAAATTTGTTGTAGCCTTGCCAGTATACTTCTAGGAATCCAAGCAAGTGCCATCCAAAAGACAGGGGTGGCTTCAAGTACAGATTTTACCAAAACCAGTCTACCAGCTCTGGACAAATATCGATGGCCCCAGATGGTAAGTCTTTTCTCCAGTTTTGAAACGAGTCAAACCCAATCTGCTATTTTCTGGATGATAGGCTTTATCCAGAATCCTTGATCGTCTTTGTTATTTTGTTGTCATTTTGATTTTTTTCACTAGCATTTTAGTTTATTTCAGTGGCATTTTCGTTCATTCTCCATGTTACAAGTGTCGTTTTTTGCTTCTACACTCTTCGAATTCCATGACCTTTCATCTCCCAGTCATGATTACGATAGAGCTTGTAAGTGCTTGCAAACCCTTCATCTCATTGTTATCACAATTCAAATCTCTTAACGATCTTCACTTAGTAGATTTTTAGCCCACCTCTAGTTTGAGCACAATTCAGGAAGTTAGAACCTCGTTGTCTTTGAAAACTGCGCCCAAAAGACTAAGTCTACTTGCAGAGCGCACTCTGGAGAAACAAGGACCCCTTCCTCTTGAAAATTGTGCCTAGCAAGAGTTCTCTTTCTCTCTTGAGCACATATCACATAAACAAGCATCAAGCATGTTCCCTTAAGCACTAATGATGCGCCCTATGCCCTCACTAGCTTCCCTTGAGCGCATAGCACACTCACAAGCTCTAGCGTGCCCTTCTTGTGCCTAGTGGCTATACCATGCACCCTTGTTAGCCTTTTTCTCTCTCCTTGAGCGCATGGCGCATCCTTAAGCCTCAAGCACCCTATGTACACCCATTGTTGTTCCAACATGCGCCCTCCTTTTGTCATGATGTAATTCTCACTCTTAATGGTTGATCAAATCACCTTATCTCATCATTGATGGGATAGAGTTCCTAGCTTGATTTGATCTTCCCTTTGCCACTATTTTGATAAATTTGCATATGCTAGATAAGGAATTTCTTGAAGCTAATACGTGTTTTCAATGAGCGTACTCACATCTGCAGGTGTTCGAGACAAGTGTTATTGCTCTCTCATCATCTACTGAAACAATGCCTCCCACTACTCGTCGAACTACATCAAAAGAAGTTTCAGAAGCTAGTACGAAGGAGGCAATGGAAACCATTACGCCTGCAGTCCCTATTCTTGCAGACACACAGTGCTTTATAGACAAATCTCTCAAAGTCTCATGGAAAGACATTAAGGATACCTTCATGCAGAAGCAATTCCCTGAAGACTTGGAGGACAGGGAAGTTTATATAAACATCAAGCATTCCATAATACACAGAGTTGCATGCAAATTCTCGATGATGGATTGTGTAGAAGCCATTGAATGGATCCTATTACACATGGACAACACAAATTTGTTCCTACGCAGTTAAAGCAGTAACGAGATTGCCACTTATCAAACGTATGACATGCATTCCTCTTATAAGATGATAAAGTCAAGGGAATGTGCAAATACTTAGTTCTATGCAACATAGGCAAATCTCAACGCCAAAGAGATCATCAAGCCCTGGTGCCAAGAGCCTGCTAGATTCTGTTAGAGACTAAGTGCAATATACCTGACAAGAACTTTGAGAAAGGTCTATTAGTATCTCATAGGGATGTGTTGTAGACAGCATGGGCAGAAGAATGCAGAACACTTTGAGGAGAATTGGATCTTCTTGTTGGTTGTTACAAGAGGTAGAGTTTTCAATTGGGCAGATATCCTTTCTTATGAGCTACATCGTCATGTACAACAAGCCAAAGCTACCTTACAAGCAAAACAAGCACCAGAGTTCTATATGCTTGCTTATCTACTAGATGGGATTTGCACTCGGTATGCTTTCACGGGAATGAAATGGAATTGGACTCCACAAGAAAAGCTACATGTCTATTTCCATTGTGGACTATTATCAGAGACCAATTTTCGAGGAGTTTATGAAAGGGTGGCAGAACATTTCTCCGTGGTATTTTACCAGCTGATCTATGAGGTTGATCCTCCTTGCATGACCGACAAGGTGAAAGAAGCATTGTACGACATTGCAGATTGGTTTGTCTCACCTCAGGGCATATACATTAGATGTTTCGGGTGCCAAACAACCCCTCATCTTCTGCCAAGGAATGTGACCAACAAGGTGGTCTTAAAGGAGGTAGCCTATCAACAGGGAAATGGAGTATCTGCGCAACTACATAGGAGAAAGAAGGCTCCCTGGTCCACTCTTCCTTTACGAATTAGACTTTATGAGCTAAAGAGCCTAAAGGCGGCTGAGTCTGAAATTGAAGAACTGAAGCGTCTTCATCTTGGGACGTTGAATTTTCACAAATATGATCCTATAAAGGTGTGCAGGCAGCATTGTGATAAGATACAGTACACTTGTCCATATGTACCGATGACTACTTCTGAGGATGAAAAGGTTAAGAATTGGTACAATGCATTAGCAAAGAATCGGCCAAGAGATGAGGTAGGTCCCTCTCAAGTCCCACACATTCCAGATGCACAAATGGAGGCACAAGAGGTAGCAACTACTCAAGTGAACATTGTAGTACCCAAGAAGAAGACTAAGCATGATCTAGTGGCAAAACGTAGCATAAATTTTAAAGTTGATCCTATGTGCAAAGGTGTCATTGAGGCAGAGCAATAGAGGAAACAAAGGGAGCAAGATGAGAAGAGAGGGTTTAAGGCAAAGAAGCAGCAAGAGATAGAGCACTCATAGAAAGGAGAAGAAGAAAAGAGGAAGCAAGATGACATGCTTAAACAAAAGCAGGAAGCAGTTGAAGAAGTCGAACAGCAGAAGCAGTCACAAGTAGAAGAAGTTGTACAAATGATGGAGGAAGAAAAGTTGGCCCAAGAAATGGAAGCAGAATTGGAAGAAGAAGATGTTATTGAACCTATAGTAGATGAACCAGGCACTCCTTCAGAACTTCCTCTTACAGGTGGCCATCTCCCATTCAACAAGATGGGAATTGCACCTCCACGAAAAGATAGAGTCATGGATGTATGCAATGTTACCTTTGATCAGTTGAAAAAGAGGATCATGCAAGAAAGAGGAAGGCACTTCCCAAATGATCTTGAACATTCAGTCTCTGGATCCACTAAGAAGATAATAGTTGCTAACATCTTAAGAAACCCTTGAGCAGTTATGCCATCTAATGTTGATTTTGCGACAACGGCTCAAGACAACTCAAAGTATCTTATAAGCGAGAATGCACGGTTGAGGAGGGAATTGGTTGCAGCAAAACGACAAAAGGATTACCTCACTACAGAGCATCAAAAACTGTCTTCTAACAATCTTAGCACAAGGGAATTCCAGTCAATCGTACTTGAAGAACAGGGGCTAATGGAAGACTCTATGGCGCAGTTATACAATGAAATGACTCTCCTACATGAGATGGTGGCACCACTAGTAGGAATAATGAAGAAAGCTCAAGAGATCCTAAAACTCCTTAAGGTTGCAAACAGAGTTGTAGACTTAATATTAAGGGGGTGTTAAATATCTTGATGTCCCAGAATGGTCAAGAAGAAAAAAAAAATTGTTGAGATCGATAGAGTACAATTGGGACTCCATATTCAAAACTACAATCGTCTCGGTAACCAAGCAACCAACACTATAACTACTTGTGGTCGATTGCACAGCAGTTTGGAGTTCCTGATACAGAAACATGTAATGCCTATTGTGGGTGCATTAGGAGAAATCAGAGGCAAGGATGTCATTATGCGGAAGATAAAGCAGTACATTGAGAAAATCGGGCAAGCAACAAGGAAGAAAGACTCAGACATCACCAAGGACATTATCTTAGAACATGCGATTGCACTGGCTAAAGTTCATATAAAGACATCTTGGTTGTGGAATAGTATATAATCTGGCTCCAAATCCATATTGACAGAAGCATTGGAGATTAAGGTGCGATAAATTGTAGAGGTGTCTGTCCAAGTCAAATTCGTTGCAGCGGAGTTCATAGCATGGCATTCAATATCACTTATGAATGCCATGATGAAGCTATTATTTTGTCTCTCTCACCTATGTAAAAATATTGTCTTATTAAAATTTTGTCTTATATAGCCATCGTCTTATATGTATTTTGTCTTTTGAAAGCAATAAGTCCAATGTAATGAAGTCCGAGGCACACATGCGAAATATGAAGAGAAACATGTGGAATGTAAAGAGTCATGAGTAGAATGTTTAAAGTCATATGGAAGCCCATAGATCATAGAAGTTGAAAAGTGATGAGGAAACTCAAGCGTCATTGTCATTTGTTATAAATAGGTCCTCACAATTCATGGAAAGAGCATGGATCTTTAGAGACTTGACCTTGGCTTCTCTTGTTGTGCATAAGGAAGAAGATCATTCTTTGGAGAAGCAAGTTGCAGCTTCATGTCCCACTATTGGAGCTAGTGTTTCACCTATGTAATAGTGTACTTAGAATCTTTCATTAATTATCAGAAGCTCCTTCAGCCATCACTCTTTCATGCATGTATTGTGGACGTAGTAAGACTGTTCTTTATATGTTTATTGTATATGTTGATGTAATACATATTAAAGATAATGAACTATATCATTTCTTTGGATATGGATCTTGTTGAATGAGTGTTGTTAAGCTTTCATGATTGTTGTTCATTTGGTGAACTAATTTGCAGGTTGATCAGCAAGTTATTCTTCTTCGCTCTCATGTCTCTCTTAGGACAGCACTATTGTTTCCCTATTAAAGGCTCGTCTCTCTCTTGTTGTGGAAGCTCCCTTTACAGTCTATATTCAGTGTCACACAAAGCTTACGTACTTGCTGCCCCAAAGTTGTGTTTATGATCTCTTATGTATGTGTTGCAGCCAAGGCACACTTCTAAATCACTTGAAATGGTGGTCGGACCATAAAACCGGATGGGGCTCCTACTCCAAACAGTGTGAGGCGTAATCGGGACTTTACATAGGGGAGACCCCCTATATGTTGGCAGCATCTAGCGCTGTCAACGCTCTACCATTTCTTTTCAGCTAATATGAAAGATAAGACAAGCACATACACAGAATTTTTTGACAATGATTTTGGTCTAATGACCCTGGAAAAACCCACAAGGGAAAAACCAATCTTCAAGGAGTATTTAGTTGCTTCTTAATAAAATAATTACACAGCAAAAAATAGCATACTTATCTCCCTTTTTGATGATGACATATTACAGTCACTTTTGTTGGGAAATTTCTGCTACACAGTTGAAAAACACAGTCACTGCTTTTGCTTTGAATCTCACACTAAGGCAACCTAGAAACCTGTGTCAAACTCTGCAGATATTTCTTGGAAAACTCGTGCCTCAGTTATGCCAAATCTACCTCTTGGATTCACGCTGAAGGTGTCTCAAGGCATGTGCTCTAACAGTGAGACAAAGTTCCATAGTATTAAAATTGGTCGGTCTGAATCGGCAACTGGTCAAACCGGTCGATTCATTAGCCAAACTAACTGAACCAGTCAAAAAACCTAGTCAACCACCCTCCCTCGCCATTCTTTTAGACAAACTAGGCATAAACCAACAAGTTTATGATGGAACTGATCAATTTTCTCACAAATTGGTCGATTTGGTCATAAACCAACTGGTCCATTGCCAGGTTAGTCGCAGACCCACCAAACGCATTCTTGGAGGCTTGTGAGGTGGTTTGGAGGGAAAATAAGGGTTGTTTCCCTCCAAAAACAACCCCTCCAAGCCAATAAAAGGAGGTCTCCCCTCTCATTTGCCTCACAAATCTCATTTGGAGTTTTTGTGAGCTTCATTTTGAGCTTGGACTCTAGAGAGTGTTGAACTTTTGCTAGAGTAGTAGAACAACAAAGAGTTTGAGCTAAGTAGTAGCCACCATGCCTCCAAAAGCCAAGGATATTGCATCGGCTCATTGTGATATGATTGATGGAAAAATGATCTACAGATATTGCAAAAAATCTATTGAAGAAGGGAGTATTAACAGGTTTAAGCAATACTTGTCTAAGATAGGAGGCCATGTAAATCCATGTAGAGCACCAAATGAAGTAATAGGGCATAGTAGGGCAGAATACCTTCAGAAGCTTGAGACTCAAGTGAAGAAGCTACACAGAAGATCACAGGTCCGTGAGGAGGATTATCACGTGTTTTTGTTGACTAAAATGATTCCAGATATTATGGTGGTCGAAGGTCTGAGGTGGTTGTAGGAAGGCGTCATCTAGGCCGAGATATTTCATTGAGTTTGATGCCCAGAATGCCAAGGATCTTTACAGACTTTGTCGAGCTCCTAAAGAGGAGGTTGTTGTGTCTTGTGTTGATAAATTGCAGAGAGTGGAGGTTTGTCCTAGGGGTTTAGGACAGAAGTTTTGTATGCCCTTATTAGGGCTTTTTCCTACACCTTATAGTCATACATATTTGCCCTAGAATGTCGGTATTTTCTTGCTCATATATATGCCTTGTGGAGAGGACCAAGTGTTGGATAATCTTTGTGATAAGGCGGGAAAGTTATAGTGGTTTGAGACTGTGATTGTTGTGTTTAGGTCGAGGTTTGTCTCATGTATGGTATTGTGTTTAGGCCACAAATCTCAAGACTAAAAGGAGCACAAAGAAGGCAAGGTAGAAGTGGACTGTTACAACAGAAGAAGAAGGGATTTGAACAGCAATTTGTTGTTTCCCAAGTACAGTGATGTTTGAGGGATAAAATCATTGTTAGGAGGCAACTGGTTATAAGCCCTAAGTTTTGTCTTCCTAGGAGCAACAAGGAGACGGTTAGTGGGCAGATTCTTGTAGCCCTAATTCAGTGATTTTATGTGTGACAAATCATTGATAAGAGGGTTGTGTATGAATACCCTAAGTTAGTCATCTAACGGGCAACTAGAGGACTGATAAGTGAGCAGATTTGAAGTCCCTATGAGCAGTGATATTGGAGGAGCCTTATCAGTGCTAAAGGGAAGTTGTGTTTGAGACCTAAGATCAGTGATCCTTGGAGTGGCAAGAGTGATTGGTAGAGGCAGATTGTTAGCTGAATATGAAAGCATTCTAAAATTGCAGAAGTCTTGTGAGCAACTGAAGAGGTGGCAAAGTACTTGCCAAAAGTGTTCAAGGTACATGGACTGAAAGGACTAAGTAAAGCGCTCCTTCAGCAAGTAAGTCAAGTGTACATTGTTCAGCGATAGATTGGTAATCATAGATTGTTGACTCCATGCCCTAGTCATTTTGGTATCAGGGTTGTCAGTAAGGGCCATGATCCCTAGTACGAGAGCCCTACATTCGATGTATTAATGTTTGTAATATAACAAGTTTTGGGTTAAAAATTGTCTTGTGCACTAGATTGATTCACTATTGTGTATTTTCCACTGTGCAAAGTGCTAGTGTTGTCGTATTTCAGTGTTTTTGTGATTATGATCTTAGACATAAACCTGATTCTAAGGTATCGTGGAAAAATGATCACATGTCTCCCTTCTAAACACTTGTTAATCAGTGGATTTTCCCTTCAAATCATTGTATTCTCAGCCCTTTAATGTTGAAATTTGGTACCGGAGGACAGGTGGTTCCCTTAGGCTTTGATCTTTGGCCTAGGGAAAAGTGTCCAAAATTTAATTTTTCTCCTAAAGTGACTTTATAATTTTTATAAAGTTAAAATCTAATTTAAAAGTGACTTTAAGTGGTAAAGTTACTACGTCTAATTTTAAAGTGACTTTTATAAAGTCAATGAAAAATTAGAAAGGAAAAGTGACTTTGGAAATAAATGACTATGTGGGTCTTTATTAAAGTGGGTGAATTAAAAAATAGAAAGTGAGATTTAAATGTGCATTTAATCTCAGCCATTGATCTAAATCTATTTCAGGCATTGGATTTAGAGATCACCCAAAAGTCACT
>APFE030772874.1:0-23550 GCA_000404065.3 Pinus taeda | reverse complement strand
TCCTCTAGAGAGTTGATTTTAAGTCAACGATATCTCCCTTATCTGAACTCCGATTTGGCCAATTATTTTTTTTAATTTGGGTATATTCTCCCAAGGATTCCAAATATTCAATTTGTTTTTGAAATTTTTGCACATAAATTCTCAGATATTCTCTGCAAACTCCGAGCCCAAAAAAAAACCTTGCTTTGATATCATGTAGAATGTACTATGTAGATTCATAAGCTAATGCAATTTTCTAATGTAAGAGACAATAATCTAGTTCTACTCTTTACAACAGAAGAAAGTAGAGATCGAGCAAACAATAATTGACAAGAGGAAGAACATCAATGGCACATAAAACAATAAATATCCGAGGATATCGACAGCTCAAAACCCCCACTCATCTTTTGTATTAATCCAAAAAATCAAGGTGAATTTGCAATTGCTGTTGTCTCTAGAACAATCCAACTGTTAAACACACATTGTGAGCGAGAACAAAAATAGGAAGATAATAACATGCAATACAATTTTTATTCACAAATGATATACATTTATAGTACATTATGTGACCGTTGGGATTCACATCCTAAGGTCTCTTGGACTGTTTTGTCCATTCGGATTCCACACTAACCCATTTAGGATTAGGTGTCCAACACCAACAATTGGCAAATTCAATCCCCAACTCACAAGCAAGCTCAAGGCCAAAGCTTAGCCAATTCACAAGCTCTCCAAGTCTCTATTACAATGTGTAATTCCTATGAAGGATAGCTTGTATTTAAAGGGAAATAAATCCTCTAAAAGTAGAGCAATCCCTCAAGGATCAATTCCTGATTGCATGCACTATCAGTGCAACTCAAAAAAACTAAAGCAAATAGTACATTTTCCTTGCACTCTAGTCTCAATTGGGTCTTTCTCAAAATCGACATGCATGAGTTTCTGATGAGTAAATATTTAGTTAACTAGAGTAGCACTAGTGGAGTTCATTAGTGTCACCACTCACTCTTAACTCACTATTAGTTCTCTCAATCAATTTGAGAACTAATTTAACTTAACTGACTCATGAAATTGAGTCTTCTATTTTACAACTCACAATTAGCTCACACTGGACTCCTACAAAGTAGGGAGAACATATACATGATTTCCAAAAGACTTCCAACTCGAATTTCCTAAGTTAAGTAAGTTTAATAAACTTAATTTAACTATTTTAAGTTGCTATGACAATAGAATTCGAATTTAATTCACTGTTTAATTTAAGGACAAATTAAACTGGAATTTCTTGTTGTCGTTTCTCAACGTGGACTACATAAGATAACCTGGAATTGGTGCCAAAGAATGAGGAGGCAATCCCATCAACTAAGAGGCCTAACAAATGGAATATTTTGTGGAAATTAAAATTATTTTATTACCACTGGCTAACAAGAAAGCACCGAAGGTTGTGGGGATTTTGATAGGCCTATAACCTTTGGATTTGGCCCTTTGTTATAGTGGTGGTCCTATGGACCATTCCACTTACAATTTAGGTTATAGGGAGATTTGGGTAGGTCAGATGATGGCGTTCCTATAAACTTCATGGAATGAAATTTAAGGAGGAGTGTCTTTGTAAACTTAGGGTGTATGTGTAACAACCCTATGTTAAAATTTGATGTAATAAAGTTAATAAAGGAAAAATAAGACCATGGTCATGGGACTCGTATTCCAAGCTGAGTGTTGGGAAAAAAGTCCTAGTGGGTGTCACTTTTGGTTTATTATGTCTAAGGAAATTGGCCAAGGATTTGGAAAAGGAAAAAAGGCATTAATTGACATTTATTTATGAAAATAAAGGAAAATAGAAGAAAAGGGAGATGAAAGGTCACATATTTGCATGAGAGGAAAATTGAAGGAAAATAAATGAAATTGAAGAAAATAGAGGCCTCAATGATAAAAAAAGGCTTCTGAGGATTAGCTCACAACTTTTTGTTAGTTTTTCTTTGGAGTTAACTTCAATGAGAGACGAGCATTGAGAGGAGAAATCAAACAAGCAACAAAATAAAGGCAAAGGAAAGAAAGGAAGGTTGGATTCAAGCAGCTTCAATGGGAGGATTTGTAGGTAACAGGTTGCATGTGTGATTTCCTAACTAATTTGTGAATGCATGGTACATTCATTTGTGTATTTGGTTCATTTGTTTTCATTGGCATGGGTTTTTCTTGGTTTGACAGTGGTTTCAACCTTGCCTTACCATTTCTAGATAGTCATGGTATGATGGGATTATTTTCTAGTTCAATTGTGGATTGTCGGAAGGTTTTTGAACTAAGCGAGGTGGTCTCAAGAAAATTTCTAAGGGTTGGGGGTGGAGGTGGTTTAATCTCCTGGAAGTCCTCAATAGGTGGGTGAAGATAGGAAAATTCCTCAAGGTAATTGTTGGGCCTCCAAAATTAACATTCAATTTCAATATTTTTCACCTCCTTCCATTACATTACCATTACATAAACCTACATTATCATTACTACATTAGTTCACATTTAATTTTTCCAAAGTTATTAATTTCATGTATTTAGAGTGAATTTATGATTAAAAGTTAGAGAAATAACATGTATTTTCTTATACCTAAAAGTGGCTTGAGTTTGATGACATGTGTAGATCATTTGGAAGCTTCCAAGGAACCTTTATGTGACCTTCCAAGATCAAATTCGAATTTCAACTCAAGAGGTGGACCATATTCCAAGGAGAAATATCATGGAGATCTTGATGTGTCATGGGATTTGTTTATAGTATTTAGGGATAAGTTGAGACAAGTATGGATCTAGTAGATATTTAAGGGATCAACATTTATTGAGTAGATATCCCTAATTCATGTATAAATAAGAGGAGCATCCTTCAAAGGAAAAGGAACAATTATCACTTATTCATTAGCATCAGATTTATGATTGTTCATTTAGCATGAATAATATCATTTTGTCCAAATAATGAGTTATGAGTGTTGTTTGATTCTTAAGGTGTGATAGTTGTTCATGTGTGCTTATTGAGGAATGAAAGGATCCCCATACCAAGATAAGTACACTTTGTTGTAGAATAATGTTCATACTTGTGAATATACTAGTTTTAATTCTGGATGTTCATCTTATTTCATTGCTGTAAATACTTGTAAATAATTTCAATATGAATTCATGTTATGGCCATGTTTTGTTGTGTGAAGATTGATCTCCTCTCAATAGCTAGTTTTTATGTGAGAATGACAACCAGGATCTCTTAAGTTAGGAGCATCTTCTCCATGAGCTAGATTGAATTGAAATAAGATTTATTTTCATATATCCTTTCCTAGATTAAATTTATGTGAAGATTGATTTCCTTTCAGTAGCTAGTTTTTATGTGAGAAGGACAACCAAGACCTCCTAATTAGGAGACTCTTCTCCATGAGCTAAGAACTAAACTGAAAACAATATTTACTTGCTTTCATATATATGCTTTCTTTCCTTCTTTCATAGATGTTTGGCAATGTTATTATAGAAAGATTGTAGAAACACAACTAGGACTCTTGAACAAGAAAATATTCTCTATCTTCTAAAGTAAACTAATTCATTTGATCAAACATTTTCATAAAATAGATCTGAATCTTTTCTTTTCAAAATAGTTTAGATTTATAATATGCATTTCCATTCTAAACAAAATTCCTACACTAGTTTCATCTGAGGTCCCATATATTTTGGTTTGCTTCTAAGTTTATGAAACCCTCGGGTTGACAAATTAAAAGACAGGGATTTAGCATACAATTAAATCACCCAACATTTTGGTGCCATGGCCGGGGATGCAAACTTAGATGTAAGCTAGTTAGGAGGACTGTTTAGGGATCATTTTTATTTAGGGTTAATTTCATTTAGTCATTTTCATTTAAGTTTATTCTCATATAGAAAACATAGAAATAGAACACAAATAAAAAATCCCCATTCACTAAAAAGGAAAAAAACACAATAAAAATCCATATGTATATATGGACAAAGAATGAGTATAAGTGTGGAACAACTCACTCAAATCCTAACAAGAGTCAGGATCTTCTCTTCTTGTGAGGAAGAGATCTTGACAGTAGCCAAAAGCTTAACTACTCCTTTGGAAGAAAATAATGAATTAACATTCGAAGAATCCTATACATCTAACGAGGAACAATTATTTGACCAGGAGACTGAGGACGACAAAGAAAAGTTGCAGCATGATCTGAATTAGAGTAGAAATCACACCTATGAAGGCCTTATCGATAGGTGGTTTCCATGGTTTCAAACAAATACCAGGTTAGATCAATGTCATTTTTGTTCTTATTTCCTTAAATCATACTCACAAGAACTAGATTCAATCATCCTTATATATTTTTATTTTAAAATTGCGAAATTGAAAATGAATATATTTTTACTACTATTGTGTGAATGGTTACATTGGAAATTTAACTACATGTAATAGTTTGTAATTTCCAATTAACATAGAGCAGGTAGGGATGACATTTTCTGTTTTGAATAAGTATGCTCTCCTTGAAGATTAGAAAGTAAGATGTTTGTAAACATTTTCAAGATTTGCAATATTCTTGGCTCCATTTACTAAATTTATCTTTTTCCTAAATCAATAAAAAAATTCTAGATTTTAGTTAGAATAAAATTTAAATTCATTTTAAAAGATTTTGATTTTAAAAACAATATCAAAATGAAAAAAATTAGAATAAAATTCAATTTCTTTTTAAAAAAGATTTTGATTTTAATACAACATAAAAATAAAAATAAAATTCAAATAAAATTCAAATTATTTTTAAAAGATTTTAATTTAAAAAGGAAAACAAAAATTAAAAAGAAATTTAGGAATGAAATTCAATTTGTTTTTAAAGATTTAAAAAAATAAAAAAATATCATTATAAATAAAATTAATTTCTCTTTTTAATTGTTAGCACATAAAATAAAATAGGAATATATTTTTATTTTTTATTTTTTTAAGTTAAAACAAAAACATAAATAAAACCATTAACAAAAGAAAAGTTGCAGCATGATTTGAATTAGAGTAGAAATCACACCTATGAAGGCCTTATCGATAGGTGGTTTTGATGGTTTCAAACAAATACCAAGTTAGATCAATGTCGTTTTTGTTCTTATTTCCTTAAATCATACTCACAAGAACTAGATTCGATCATCCTTGTATATTTTTATTTTAAAATTGCGAAATTGAAAATGAATATATTTTTACTACTATTGTGTGAATGGTTACATTGGAAATTTAATTACATGTAATAGTTTGTAATTTCCAATTAACATAGAACAGATAGGGATGACATTTTCTGTTTCGAATAAGTATGCTCTCCTCTAAGATCAGAAAGTAGGATGTTTGTAAACATTTTCAAGATTTGCAATATTCTTGGCTCCGTTTGCTAAATTTATCTTTTTCCTAAATCAATAAAAAAAATTCTAGATTTTAGTTAGAATAAAATTTAAATTCATTTTAAAAGATTTTGATTTTAAAAAACAATATCAAATGAAAAAAATTAGAATAAAATTCAATTTTATTTTTAAAAAAAGATTTTGATTTTAAATACAACATAAAAATAAAATAAAAAATAGAATAAAATTAAATTCTTTTTAAAAAGTTTAGAATAAAATTCTTTTTAAAAAGTTTAAAATAAAATTCAATTTCTTTTTAAAAAGAAATTTAGGAATGAAATCAATTTGTTTTTAAAATTATTAAAAAAAAAAAATCATCATTATAAAATAAAATTAATTTCTTTTAATTATTGCCACACATTAAAAAATAGGAAATATATTTATTTTATTATTTTTAAATTAAAACAAAAACATAAATAAAACAATTAATAAAACAAAACCCATTAAAAAGAAAACAATAAATTAAAAACAAACATAAACCAAACAAAACAAAAATAAATAAAAACAAAAATTATAACCCTACATTATAAACCAACACACATAATCGAAAAAAGAAAAAAATCAAAACCTTTCTTACAAACGATGAATAAAACAATAAAGAGGTCAAATCATATAATAAAGGCCCATGCATAAAAACGAACATATAAAATACCATACGGCATTGAAAAAAACCAAAGGCCCAAAGTTATTCGTCCTAGAGAAAATGCATGACGAGTAGCAATTAGATTTATTTTCGCGTTCCGCCTCTTTAAACCTGCAAAAAAAAAAAGAACTCTGCACTATTCAACCAAGCGGTCAAGGGGGACAATTTGAATTAAAATAAAAAATTGTGCTAGTGAAGTTGGGCAGATCCACTCTTTTGGGGAAATGGTGGGCTCAATCACAAAGAAAATGTCGGGAATGAGGCGAATATCCGGCAGAAATATCGTCATCCACCATCTATCATTTTGTTGCAGCTTATTTTGATCCAGAATTTCGATTTCTCCGGCATGAGCAATCTCCAGCGCCATAATTCATTGAACATTCGGCGATGTAGGTGAAGTGATATGGCTATTTCAAATTCTTTTATGGCAGTTTCAACTGCCTACAATTTTTTACGCATCCACTAAGCTTAATCAGAGAAAAATCCTCAAAATTCATGTAAAGTCGGCCTCTCGATTTTCTGTGATCTCCTGTCGATTTCACGCGATTTCCTGTATCCCCAAATCCCAGGCTCTAAGGCTGATGAAGAATTCTTTGCATCAAGGGCTACCAAAGAATTTTTTATTTAACTTGTACTGATCACCATGGGACTCCACAATCTCCAGCTCGGACCTATACATTGGAAGCACAAGAAGGAGTCATGAAGGGTAAACCCGAAAGGATAGAAGGGAAGGAGGCATCGACAAGATTGTTCCTTATCCTCTCCTCTTCTGCATTTCTCAAACTCAAACACCTCTCCTCTCACAACCATGGAAGGTGGGGTCATCTTTAAAGCTATGCAAAACCCACTGGATCGCCTGAACACTGGAAAGATCGAACATGGATGCGCCCATTGCAGGAGACGATGTCGGATTTGGGCCCCTTGTTGCAATGATATCTATGCTTGTAAGCAATGTCACAATGAATCCATGAGCCATTTAAAGGACCCCTTGTTGCGCCATGAGCTCCCAAGATACAAAGTTGGATGGGTTATTTGTTCTCTCTGTGACACAAAAAAATGTCAAGCAAGTTTGCAAAAACTGTGGTGTTAAAATGGGGGATTATTTCTATTCAACGTGCAAGTTCTTTGATGATGATATCTCAAAGCAACAATATCATTGTGATGATTGTGGCATATGCAGGGTAGGAGGTTAGGTTAATTTTTTCCATTGCCAGAAATGTGGTTGTTTCTCACCACAACAGTACAATTTGTTTTGAGTATCTTTTTTATTCTTTAAAGGAAATAATTGTTTTGTGTTGTGGTCATACAATGCATGGGAATGTTTATCAGAAAAGAAAATGCACTCTCAATATTCATGTCCAATGTGCTCCAAGTTAGTCTGTGGTATGTCCATAATATGGGAACAATTAGATCAAGAGATTGCAGCAACACCTATTCTTTATGACTATCAAAATAAGATGGTCTAGATCCTATGCAATGATTGTGACATGTTCTCTAAGGTCCAATTTTATATTGTTGCATATAAGTGTTTAAACTGCAAATCTTACAATACTCGCCAAACAAGGGGACTAGGCCAATAGTGGTACAGTCCTAGGAATCATGGAGTATTTGTATTTATAATGTCAAGTTCCTATCATCAGTGACGGATCTGTCATATGCCCAGTAATCTAGCAGTGATTAAAACAAGATTCAATTGTAGATTCCCTCCATTGATGGGTTATTCATTGGTTAGTGTATTGCTAGGTCTTGGTTCTGTGTTGCAATCTATGCATATTAGAGCTCAGGATGCTTTTTCTGTAGACTTGTAAGGTGTAATATGCATCAATTCTTAATATTCTTTTTTAGCTGTAGAAGAAAATAAAAATAAAAATTCAAAACAATTAAAAATAGAACAAATAAACTAAAATAAATCGAAACAATTAAGAACAAATTAAAAATAAAAAATAAAAAAAAAATAAAAACAAATAAATTAAACTTTAAAATGAAAAGAAAAAAATAGCAAATGGACATTTCATAACAATTGAAAACATTTTATGCTAGCTTGCTTTTTTAGAGTTACTTCAAAGGAACTTGTGCGCAAAGGCAACAGGTAAAAAAAAAAATTATTTTATTTTATTTCATTGCTAGCATTCATACTTGCATTTTATATCAAAAAGCTCTCACAATTTTCATGCAAGATTTGTACTAAGCTTTTACATGTGCACAGACGATCTAAGTTCATGCAGATGTGATTTCCATAAATCACATTCATCATTGAAAGCTTGAAGGAGCTAATTACATATGTCGTGACATTTGTCGCTACACATAAATCTTTTGCGTTATGATATGTTTGCCCACACTTCTCCTTCAAAGCCTCATTAGTCATCCATGTTAAAGTCCACTGATTCATTGCTTTATCCATCATGACTTCATACATGTCTACTTTTCTGAGTCGCATATGTTTTTTCCTACTTTTCAGTTTATCTTTTTGCCTCACAAATAAACCATCCAGCTCTCTACATTGCCTTGTTTTTTTTTCCATAAAATTTTTTTCACCATAACATCTTGTATATAAAGTCCTGCCAATCATTTTGTACGAACTCGCACTGAATGATGTGGGATTCCATAAGGACCACCTTTCAACAAGTATTGACCCATCGACCTTAGCACCTTATCTGGGAAAAAGACTAGAGTCATTATTAGTACCTTGAGGCTTGAATGCCTTAATAGAAAGCCTTCTCGCTAACGAACAATGGGAATACATTAATGTCCTTCGTTTGTTGGATTTTGAAAGTGGATCGACATTAGCTCATCTACTCGCACTTCGCAAGATGTACTTGGGTACCTTGGCACTCATTGACATTAATGGTGAGTTTTCCTCACATTAGTTAATGACATTCATTAATGGCGGTAATCCAATGACTTATTTCCATGTTCAACATCGGCACATGTATTCACATGGAAATAATTGTGCCACAATATGGAACAACATGAAGACTATATGAATCAATAGCAGATTCAATAGTACTTTGTACTTTGGAATAGATTCAATAGCAATAATAAAATATCCACATTCACGACTTCAACCATCATGTATGCAACCAAGACATAGATCACATTCTTGTATTCTTCATTCCATGATTCAACAACAGGAGCTACACTTTTCTACATATACATAATTTGTCCACTTAGGTATGTAAATTTATGTTCTTTTCTAGCTTTTTATCATACAATTCCTTTAATACTGAAATTATAATTTTTGGAAAATACTTCACCATGTTCATGTTCATACCTCATATTCACATTCATACTCCATTATCACCTTTCCAAACAACTATTATTGCATTATGATTCAAACATTACATGTTTTGAAAATAATGATTGAAGAATGAATGGTTGATTAAATGTTTTCAAAGTTTTTTGATGCAACACAAAAACAACAAAAGTTTTCTTACACAAGAACCAATACTAATAAAATTTTGGTTGTCACGCAAGAATATGATACTTCCTGCATGACAAGTTTGTCCAAGGAAAACTTTGGTAGAACATGTCGAGGATTCTCAGTGCTATACATCTATATGAAGGTGCCAGATTGTGAGGCATACCAATCAGATATGTCGATCAGTGCCTCCATTGCTACCGTCGACATGTAGGGTGGATCCTATTCAAATATCATCTTGTAAACTGGGGTGACAAAATGATCGGATAAATGTGTGATAACTCCTATGAAGTTTCATTTGAACAACATCTTACGATAAGTGTTAACAAAGGTCTCCATTGATGTCCATGCCCACTTCAAGCCCGGGAACCCTTGACAGGCACAAATTGCATCCAAGATGTAGGTGAACATGTAGATTTCTTCTTGCATACCTTTGGGCAGTTATCGAGCCCTTGTCACCTGTTTCTTCAGCTAGCGAGCCAACATGTCGGACCAATTGTATGCTTTTCCTTCTCTGGCTAGTTGGTCCAACGTGATCACCTAACTCTGTGGGAAGGTTTCTGTGCTTTTTTTCTTGGCCATACAAACAACATGCAAAGATGACCAAGTATTGATACACCTTCCGCAGTATCTTCATCTTGTAGACCTGGTTGGGTTTCATCCAAAACTTAGTAGGTTCCTTCACCCAATTCTTCAAGATATCTCTGGAGTTGGAATTGTTGTTGGGTAGGCTGAAGGGAGTCTCCATGGTGATCACGAGCTGCGACACATGATACATCTGTTCATAATCCTATGCCCTGAAGGTGGCAATCTTTGTCCCATTGACGCTGCTCAATGTCATCGTCTCTGGATTAGTGTGCGAGACGATCCAATGTATCATGTTCGCACATGGGAGCATGGGACACCTGCATTCAACCGGTACAAGTCGGACTTGTGGATGTTCACATAGACTTGTCAGTCTTTGAGGTCTTCCCCAAATGTGCCTTCAAATGCATCATTGACCTCTTGTCATTTCAGCTTTATTTCCTTGTCTATAATTAGCTTGGTGTCTTAATAGATCAACATAATTGTAGACACTTGCTCAACTGCTACCCCGGTTGCACTTTTGTCTGTGTCCTTTGATCCTACTCCCTTGGAGGTCATTGATCCTTAACTCCTAAGAGGCGGATGAACACCTACTAGATCTGGAGACATAATGACATGCATGGAATGAAATCTGTTAGCTAAAACCAAAGAAAACTTGAGGAATGACATGCAGCATACCTGGGGATTGACTGGAAAGGATTGCACACTTTTTCCTGGGAGACTCGGAGACTGGCTGCCAGAACTGTGAAAAAGGAAGTCTAGGCTACCTAGGAGGCTGGTTGGCTTTTACAATTGTGCAATGCACAATCCAGGCTGACCTACTAGCTGCTGGAATTGCGCAATGCACAATTTCAGCTGGCAATTGTTGCAGGTCCAGTGACTGCATTGCTCAATTTTCTAGGCCAGCAGTCACTGTCCCTTAGAATTACATAATGTAAGACTGGAGGACAATCACTTGGCAGAAATGCGCATTTTCTAAGGGGAGGACAGAGCCTTCCCTCTCAGGATTGTGCAATGTTGTCTTGGTGAGGAAAAGTTCGAGCCAAGGCTGGCCAAACCCGTCAATGGGCAACTGAAAGCAAATGTGAATGTGAATGTGAATGCATGGCGATACAGAGTGTAAGTGTTGAAAATAGAAACAAGAAATGTTAAAAATAGCATTGTTGTAGATAGCATTTCAGGATATATTCCAATTTTAATTTTTCCTTGAACTAAAATTGAGAATTAAAATTTGAATTTAGTCTCACCAATTGTTTGTAAAATAATTAATTAATTCATATTGAGTTAATTAGTTGGTGAAATTCAAACATGAAGTCTTTGTGAAGACATGCAACAGTTATCCCTTTGATTGAGGAATTTATCCCTTAATTAAGGAGATAAAGATGAGTTGTATTTGAGTTGTAATTAGTTAGCTCAGGTAACTGAGTTAAGTCCAGTTAAATTACTTCCAAACAGTTTGTGGAACTAATTGTGAGTTCCGTCAGTTAATGCATACATGCATGTAACTAGTGTACTCTAGATAATTGAGGATTCTCTCATAAATAACTCATGCATGTCAGTTCAGAGACAGACCCAGTTGAGATTAAAGGCAAGGACAATGTACTATTAGTTGCTAGAATATTCCCATGTGAATATCTCTTGCATGCAGAAGGAATTCATTATTGCACAGTTACTATAGATGTCAAAGCATTGTGTGAGGTGAGAATCACATAGGTGGCAGATGGAGGACCCAGGAGAAACTGCACAAGGAAATAGGAGGCTTGGAGGACAAAGGAGAAGGCATATGTGTTGTCTATTTTGTCTATGAGCAACAGTGAGGGATTGTATTGAGAACTGGATAGCTTGAGAGATAAAGCTTTGTGTAATCCTAAGATATTTCCACTTGTATGATAATATAGGTAGCAGGGTTTTTAGCTGAGGCTTTCCCCCAAGTATTCTTCTGTGTTTAATGTGTGATTGAATCTTCTTCTCTATTATATGTGTTATGTTTGATCTTGCTCAAAATCGATTAAACTTCTGCAAGTTTGATCATAGAAGTAGATTAAGTATTTTTCTTTAGTACATTGCATAATCAGTTTAATCTATAGTGAGAATTTCTACATGGTATCAGAGCAAAGGTGATCAAAGTGGAGAACAGTATACAAAGAAGGGAGAATTTTGAAGTTTGAAGTTCTTGATTGTAGGTACAAAATCGGTTTCTTATCACATCTCAAAGTTCACCAATGGTGTTCAATGGCTTGAGACTCAAGTATGCCTTGGATGGCAGCTCGAATTACATAGCATGGAAGGATCGCATGGAAGTGGTATTAGAGGACAATTGTTTGAAGGACTTCATTAATCAACAAATCCCTAAACCAGCAGCGGCTAATGCCTAAGAATTGGCGGAATGGAAGAAATGTGTGGCGAGAGCGAGGAGGATTCTTCTAGAGGGAGTTCGAGACCATATTGTCTCAAGTCACCATCAGAAGGAGACTCCATTTCCAATGTGGAAGACATTGAAGGATCTATATCATAACAACAACGACCAAAGGAAGTTGGCACTGAAGACAAGCTTTGGAAAATCAAGTGTGAAAAGGGAGACACGATCTCTACATATCTGAACAAGCTCACCACCTGTAGAGATGAGCCTTGAAGTGTAGGAATCATGACAATTGATGATGATATGGTGATTCATTCTCTCCTTGGTCTTCCTAAGAGCTAGCATAGCTACCAAGGCTCAGTGAATGGAAGAGAGAAATTGCCAAATTGGGAATGACTGTGATTGGATCTGATGTAGGAGGAGATAAGGAGAAGCACCAGAGATGGTTCTTCATGTAAGCATGATGATGAAGAAAATCTAGCCTTAGCAAGTAAGGCACAGAAAGGGAAAGGGAAGGCTTCCCATTCCAAATCAAGTTCTTCCCATGGAGTAAAGAAGATTGACAAATCTAAAGTGAGATGCTTTAATTGTCATGAGGTGGGCCATTATGAAACTAATTGTCCATTGAAGAAATCCAAGAAGGGATCCTTGAAAGGATTAGATAGTGAGGCACTGGCCTCATAGTTCAATTTGGATTTTACCCTCGTTGCATGCATGGTTTCATCGATGATGGGTTGTGTTTGGTACCTGGATAGTGGAGCCTCATTCCACATGACCGAAAATAAGAGTTTATTCAGTACCTTGGAGGAGAAATACCTCCAGATGCACATAGAGATGGGCAATGATGGAAAGTACCATGTTTCAGGTGAAGGTATGCTTGTGTTTCAGAGGGAGCATGAAGCTCCTCTCACCCTAACTGATGTAAAGTATGTGGCTGGATTGAAGAAAAACTTGGTATTGGTCGCAATGTTGGAAGAAAAAGGCTATGATGTAGTCTTTAGTAAAGGAAAGGCGTTCCTAAGACACACAGCCACGGGTCAGACCAAGAGGATTGGGATTTGAGTGAAGAATCTCTACAAGCCGGAGGTAGATGACTATGTTGCATTGAGTTCCAAAGTAGAATTGGTGCAAAGCCAAGATATTGGTCAGTTATGGCATAGACAATTGGGCCACTTCCACCATGAGGCCTTGAAGATAATGCAGCAAATTTCTATCGGACTTCCCAAAAGTAAACTTGAGTAAGTGGACACATGCAAAGGTTGTACCTTGGGTAAGTATGCAAAATCTTCTTTTTATGATCAAGACAGTCAAACTAAAGCAATCTTGGAGCAAGTTCATACAGATGTGTGTGGACCATTCTTGACAGTCTCCACCACTAAAAAAAGGTACTATGTGATTTTCATTGACAATTTTTCTCGTAAATGTTGGATCTATTTCATGCAGAAGAAGGATCAAACATTCTCAAGGTTTTGTGAGTTCAAAGCCTTGGTTGAGAAAGAATCAGGAAAGAAGATCAAGGTCTTGCGAAGTGACAATGGTGGAGAGTATGTCTCTCAGGAGTTTAAGGACTTTTGTGCAGTAGAAGGAATTAAATGGGAGTTGACGACACCCCATAACCCATAGTAGAATGGGGTGGCCGAAAGGAAGAACAGAACGACAGTGGGAGAAACTCAGGTGATGCTGCATGACCAAGGTCTACCACTTCAGTTGTGGTCTAAGGCATGCAACACAATGGTTTACTTGCAGAATATACGCCTGCATCGCATACTTGAGATGAAGACACCAGAGGAAGCTTTCTCCAAGAAGAGACCAGATGTGGGTCACTTCAGGATCTTTGGTTCATCAGTTTATTTCCATGTGACCAAGGATGCCCGAAAGAAGCTAGAGCCAACAACAGAGTTCGGGATACTTGTGGGGTACACTGATACTACCCACAACTATCGGGTGTATTTGCCTACCAGTCAGAGGACAGTGGTTCACAAAGATCTTAAGTTCGATGAGCTGAAGGCCATGTGAGTTTCCCTTGAGAGGGAGCTCAAGTTGTAGGCAGAGGAGGAACTTTTGGTTCCTAAGGAGGAGGAGCCTTAGACTGATGCGGAGAAACTGCATGCAGAGGTTCCAAGAGTGGATACATTCACTCATGCAGAGTATTCCAGAGACGGGTGGAAGCACACAAGAGAAGTTGACAGATTGTTGTTAGATGTGAGAGAGAATGTGGGAGAACCATATTCTCAGCGCAGATAGAGGAGGTCACCTGATAGCTACACTGGATACATGGCTCTTGTTGGGGAATGTGTAGAGACTAAACCATCTTTCTTTGGGGAACCAATGCCGCAGCCAGTTTGGGTTGATGCTATGGTAGAGAAGTATGACTCCATAGTTCATAATAGTGTTTGGGATGTGGTTCCAAGACCGAAGAACAAGTCAGTTGTGAGTTCTCATTGGCTTTACAAGGTAAAGCATTGTACTGATGGTAGTGTGGAGAAACATAAGGCAAAGTTTGTTGCCCATGGTTTCTCACGAGTCGAGGGGATTGACTATGATGAGACTTTTTCTCCTATAGCAAGGTACTCATCTATCAGATCGATGTTGGCACTACCAACACAGATGGGTTGGAATATCCATTAGATGGATGTGAAGACTACATTCCTCAATGGCAAGATTGAGGAAGAGGTGTACATAGAGCAACTGAAAGGTTTTGAGACCTTCGATCATGAGTCGCATGTGTGCCGACTCAAGAGAGCTTTGTACGGGCTGAAGCAAGCACCTTGTGCTTGGTACACCAGCATCGACAACTACTTCACCGGGTTGGGCTTCAAAAAGAGTAAAGTGGATGATAACTTGTACCACATCATGGTGGAAGGTAAGCAGTTGATCATTTATCTTTATGTTGATGATCTGATATTGACAGGTGATGATTAGTTGATCATGTCTTGCAAGGAGGACCTTGCAAGAGAGTTCGAGATGAAAGACATGGGTCTCATGCACTACTTTCTAGGCATGGAAGTGTGGCAGAAGGATGGGAAAGTGTTTGTGTCTCAAGGCAAGTATGCCAATGAGATACTCAGGAGATTCCACATGGAGAAGTGCAAGCCCATGTAGACTCCTCTAGCAAGTAAATGGAGGAAGGAGGAGGATACTTCAGGAGAAGTAATAGAAGCTACTATGTATAGGTAGCTTGTGGGTTCATTGATGTACTTAGTGAACACATGACAATATTTGTGCTATGTGGTGAACCAGCTGAGTCAAGCTATGGTTCAACCTACCAAGTTATTTTAAAAGGCAGTGAAGCATGTTTTGAGATACCTCAGAGGAACATCTCAGTATGGATTATGGTATAGACGATCAAAGGGAGTGAAGCTACAGGGCTTCACAGATGCAGATTGGGTAGGGAGTCCATCAGATCGGAAGAGCACATCAGGAGGAATTTTTAACCTTGGTTTAGTTGCAGTTTCTTGGTACAATAGGAAACAGAGGTCAGTTGCACTCAACTCAGCAAAGGCTGAATACATGGCTGCAAGTCATACAACATGTGAGGACATTTGGATGTAGAAAATTCTAGTTGGCTTGTTTGATTAGAGGATGGATCCAACTGTGATCTATTGTGATAACCAGAGTTGTATCAAACTCTTTGAGAATCCAATATTTCATGACAGGTCCAAGCATATCAACATTCGGTATCATTATCTCAGAGACTATGTCACAAAGAGGATCATGTTGTTGCAGTATATTTCGATCGAGGAGCGAGATGCTAACATTTTGACTAAGGCATTGTCAAAGTCTAAATTCGAGTTACATAGAGACAGGATTGGGGTGGAAAATATTCCCTTTCTTGTTGAGAGGGAGTGTTGAAAATAGCAACAAGAAATGCTAAAAATAGAAATTCTAAAAATAGCATTGCTATAGATAGCATTTCAGGATATATTCCAATTTTAATTTGTCCTTGAATTAAAATTCAAATTTAGTCTCACCAACTGTTTGTAAAATAATTAATTAATTCATCTTGAGTTAATTAGTTGGTGAAATTCAAACATGAAGTCTTTGTGAAGACATGCAACAAGTATCCCTTTGATTGAGGAAGTTATCCCTTAATTAAGGAGATAAGGATAAGTTGTATTTGAGTTGTAATTAGTTAGTTCAGTTAACTGAGTTAAGTCCAGTTAAATTACTTCCAAACAGTTTGTGGAACTAATTGTGAGTTAATCCAGCTGATGCATCCATGCATGTAACTAGTGTACTCCAGATAACTGAGAATTCTCTCATAAATAACTCATGAATATCAGTGCAGACAAAGACCCAGTTAAGATTAAAGGTAGGGACAATGTACTATCAGTTGCTAGAATATTCCCATGTGAATATCTTTTGCATGTAGAAGGAATTCATTCCTTGAGGATTACGCAGTTACAATATAGGTTATAGTAGTGTGTGAGGTGAGAATCACACAGGTGGCAGCCGAAGGACCTAGAAGAAACTGCGCAAGGAAATAGGAGGCTTGGAGGTCAGAGGAGAAGGCATATGTGTTGTTTATTATGTCTATGAGTAGCAGTGAGGGATTGTACTGAGAGCTGGATAGCTTGAGAGCTAAAGCTTTGTGTAATCCTGAGATATTTCCACTTGAATGATAATACAGATAACAGGGTTTTTAGCCGAGGCTTTCCCCAGAGTATTCTTCTGTGTTTCATGTGTGATTGAATCTTCTTCTCTATTATATTGGTTCTATTTGATCTTGCTCAAAATTGATTAATCTTCCGCAAGTTTGATTGTCGAAGTAGATTAAATATTTTCCTCTAGTACATTACATAATCAGTTTAATCTACAGTGAGAATTTCTATAGTAAGGAGGAGTGAATGATCATGTAAGAAAACAGTGAATGAAAGATTCGGAAAACAAAACAACATGCATGTGGGTGAAGCGAGTCGCCGAGTCATTGATCGTTCATGCAAAACTATTTCATGCATGCGACAACAGTGAAATGCTAACAAAAACTGAAATGGTGCTATTAAAAGCTAGTATGCAAGTAAGCGACATCAAGTGTTCACATAAATCAAGCAAACAACACTCACACAAGACAAAACACAAAAAGAGGTAGAAATGTTGCAAAAGACAAGTTAAGCTGACTTACCCAGAAATAGCTAAGCTAGATGTGTTGAAGAATCTTGGATGTGTTGTGGGGTGTCAGAACTCCAAGATCAATGTGAAGAAATGAGCTCTAAAGCATCAAATAAATAAGTTTGAGGTTCATGACGCGCATGCCACAAATCTAGGAAAAAACGACACTTGAAGGAAAGATTCTAAAACGATATTTGCATGTAACCTCCAGCTGCTAAAAATATCTCCCTAAAATATAGGGACCCTTTTAGCATGTTTCTTTTTTTATCCCGGGAAAAATCAGCCCATGCATGCAATTCAAGTTTTCTAAGTCCTTGATGGATCCAGTCAACTCCATGGCACATGAAATAGCCTGCCTAGTTGAGGGGAAAATTTGCGCATTTTTGGGAGGGAGTTGGGTTGGCTGCCTAGAAGGATTGCACAATTTATGGGTTGAGCAGCTGACTTCTTCCCAGAATTGTGTAATTTTTGGGCTGAGCAGTCCTACTGTGAGAGATTGCGTAATTTTTCCAATGAAGGGTGACAAATTTGTGGAATTCTAGAGCCCAGCAGACTGCCTCACAAGATTTCACAATTTTTGGAGGGAAGCCTCGTTCCCCTCTAGAATTAAGAAATTTCTTGAGGGAGCTACTCAGCCTTCATCTAGACCAAGTCTGAAGAAACAGCCTGTGAGGGGGATGCAACAAGCTATCATGCACAAGCTGGCAGTCTACTAGAAAATCACTAAAGCTTGTGAACTTGACAAGGCAAGACATGCTGCTCAGGAAGGTTGGTAGGGAGGCTCCAAAATGACGTTAAGGAAAAATTTTGGTGGGTGGTTGTAGCCGCTACAACATGCGACTGACCTCTTCATTTACTAATGCTACAATGAAGACATAGACCTTTTTGTTCTTATTTTCCCAAATGGAAATATCCTTTCTCAAGTTGGCTTTGCAGGTACATTATCTCCTTCTCCTTCACAAACCCCTTTCCACAACTCATTGAAAATGAGAGTGTGTTTTATCTTCTTTGACAATTCAGGATAGTTCTCTTTTCCATAGAGAAATACTCCAACAATTGATATTAGTGAATGCATTTTAAGGAATAAAATATGTGTACTCTGTAAAAAAAAATGCACTCTGCTTGAAATATATTGTAGAAAAATGCACTTCTGGTTGCAAACTCTATATGGTCAAGAACTTAAATTTGTGAAAATAAATAGTGAGGAGTTATATATATATATATACAGAGAGAGAGAGAGAGATATCGGAGTTATTAACTAGGGGAGGGGTTATACATTATGTAACTGTCGAAGGAGTAATACGATATATAGAGGAGGATATATGTATGGTGGAAGTCGATATGTATGTCAACCCAGGAGTCAATGGTGAATTTAGATGATATGATAATGGAAATGCTAGTTCAAATCGCTAAGATCCAGAACCTTTCAACATAGCCTATAGATGGGTGAATGTATTGTGAAGCCTCTTCTTTTTTATTTTGTGACCAACAAAAAATTACCAATTAGGAGAGCGGAACCAAGTACACTGTGGTTAAATGGAGAGCGGAATCGAGTACACTGTGGTTATCTGGAGAGAAAAATTAACTACACATTGATAATGTCTCCAAGAGAGAAAACCCGACTACATTGTGGCTAACTGGAGAGCAGAATCGAGTAATGTCTTATGCTAATTTTGTCAACAATCCGATACTAATTCTAGGGATATGGAGATTTATAACAGAGAGTTGAATAAGCAAAGAGTTATCGTAGTGGCTCCACAAGCTCAAAAGGTGGTAAGCGGAGGGGAGTGGTGCTCGGTGCTCTGAAGCTGGTAAGCAAGGAGCTGGGAAGTTCGCCAAATACCAGGTGTCGTAATAAGGAGACTATGGCTTAGTTCATGGTTAAATGGGTTTGTTTCCACAGACGACACCAATAATTAGTGGTTGTATCTTAACGCAGACATAATACATTCAATAAAATATAACTATTCTGCATTCAATCAAAGATTTTTTGCATATATGTCATTCATCAAACATCAATCCTTTCAAGATCTTAAAAGGCTTATCACACGCGATGCGCCATAAAATTTGAACTGCAATCACACCATTCAACGCAACACCTCCAGGCAAATGCACCAGTCTTCATACTGATTCGATCTTCTACGCACCAGATAGCAAAAGAATGCTTCAACACAACTATTTGACCCTTTCAACAGTAGCAATATGACATTTTGTCTTGACGAATGCATTCAACAACAATGCAAGAGATTTTGCAGGAATATGACAAAGGTGCCAGATTGCAAAAAATGTAGAATAGAGGTAGGAAGGGGTTACAAGGGAAGGAAGGAAGCCAAAAATAATGGTTGGGACTTGTGCTCTGATACCATGTCAAGCCAGAAGGTAACTCCTCAAAGCGAATTGTGTTTTTGCATTAACATGAAACATGAATATAAACATGGAGAGGGAGACTATTGGGTCTCATCTCCCAATTTTTATTCATCTTCCAATTCCATTTATTTTCCTATTTACATTATTTACATGGGTTTACCTAATCCCAAAGATTAGGTGTCAACAGATAGAGTGGCTCTTGATGAAATAAAAACAACTCGTCCTTTCCATCTTGATTTGTTTTGTCATAATTTAATCGCTAAATTTATGTTCTTTGTTGATTGTTAGTATGAAGGTACTACAGTGAATTGCAGGGATTGGCACACTAATCCTACATCCATTTTTTTATCACCATCCTTCTACTTAAGACCTCATACTGCTCTCAAATTATTCCATCAAGATCATCTTTTCACGGTCATTAGGGGACACTGGGAGCATGTACTTTTGCGCAAGATGGGCCTTTGGGGGGATCTAAGCTTCGAAAAAGGCCTCACATATCCTTCATACATTGTAATCTACCTTCTCCCACCTTCAGAACACCATTTCTACCCTCAGGATGCTCTCGGATCCAATATTGTAGCAGAGTACGGCAATCATGTAGGATCTTATAGTAATCTTGTAGTAGTCCTATAACATCGTGTAGCACTATATAAACTTGACTAGATTTACATTAAGAGCTTGATATTTGTATCTTGGGAATTAGTAATGACCTCTAAACTTTTAATCCATGGTTGGGGGGGACCAAGGACCACTTTAAACTCGTCCTTCCTTCACTACAAGTACAGAACAACGATTAGAATTAGTATACATATTTCCACATTTGAATCACAAACATTGTTATCTTATGCAATGTGCAAGGACTCTGTTACGAAAGCTAAATTATCTTGAAATCAGTGATAATAAGTGAAACTATTCAATGCAAGTAGATTAGACCTAGTTTTTCAAGTTATGTTATTTGATTTTCTAGTCATAAGCTTTAGATCATGTTTCCTTTTTCAAGCAATTTTTCACATTCTACAAGTAGAGTAATAATTTACATTCTATGCATCTGCAAGTATACTAGCATATTTCATCTCTACAATTATTACAATCATTTACCTTCATGCAATTTTAGTTAGTCTTTAAATTTGATGAATGGCACTTTCATTTCTACAAATAGGATAATGTTTACCTTCTTGCAATTAAAGTAGACTCTTGTCTTTTCATGAATTTTTTTTTTGAAAGTAAGTAAAAGGAGTGGTCTATGTATGCCATTATCTGATTCATTGAATAAAGGTGGCATGAGTATAGCTTAACCTATTGTGTGTATATTATTATCATATCTTAATTTTTTACGAACCCTCGGTTGATAATTAAAGTTGGTAGCCTTGGGAGTCTCAACAATCTTGTTGTGATACTCGGGCTCATCAGCAACTTCTAAGGGGTTACAATTAGAAGCATATGAAGACTTGGGATGAAAATATAGTATATATACAAAACCCTTATAATAGATAAGTCCACATTTTTGCTATTAAGTTCCCATTTGAAACTTGTTTTACATATTTGTCTCCTCCATCTTTGGATATTGCATATGGGTAGTAAGGAGGAGTGAGGGAGGATCTTACAGGAGATACCTTGAGGGATGAAAAATGTGTAGGGAAGATTAGGCAGATCCATATATAGTTACAAGAGACACTGCAAAAGTCAAAAGAAAAATATAGGCTAGGCATGATGAACACAAAACATAGAATTTGTTCAAGGTGGGAGATAGAGTATGGCTATAGTTGAACAAGGAGATGCTACAACGTCCTGCTAAGAAAATCAAGGCATCACAATACGGTCCCTTCGAGGTACTGGAAAAGGTATGTGATAATTCATATTGACTCAATCTACCACCATACATTTGCATTTACTTAATTGTGCATGTAGAGAATATAAAACTCTATGAGACTTCCATGCTAGATCAAGAAGAGGAAAATATCTTACCTTTTATGTAGGATTTGGCACCAGATGCTTAGGAAGAGCTAACAAAAGATACAATTTTATAGAATAGGTCCATAATGATGAGATATGAGCATCATGAACTTTGGAAAATTAGATTGAAAGGATAACTTTCAAGAAAAGCTAAACACTACACCCGAGAGAAGGTGGAGGAAAAATTTCCTCACCTCATTCAGTAGAAACTTTTGGGGACCAAAAGCCTCCCAAAATAGGGAGGTGTGATCCAAGAGAAGGTGGAGGAAAAATTTTCTCACCTCATTCAGTAGAAACTTTTGGGGACCAAAAGCCTCCCAAAATAGGGAGGTGTGATCCATATTGGATCATTATATCAATTTTCATCCCGTTCTATGATTTCAAAGTGGAAAAAGTGGAGGAATCATCTCATAGGGCCATTTTTATTGTTTTCATATTCTACACATAGAGACCTTTCCAGCAATCCATGAATCACTTCAATCAAAGTCAATATGCAACAGTTATGCCACTTAGAAATTGATCTTCTTGTTTTCATCACCATAACTTGACAGGATGTCATGTAAGCTCCCATTATTCATGGAAAAAGGGTTAGCCACGTGATTATGATGAAGAAGACTCTGAAAGAGTCCATATTTTAACTCTAGTTACAAGTTGAGGTAGTCAAACTTAACCACTAGTAGGGTATTATGTGGTGTTATAATCGGGCCACTAGGATGAAAATGGGTTCCATTACTTTTGAGTTTGTTTCTTCCATAGATAACAAAAAATATTTGAGAGGGACAAGACATAGAGCACATAGAGAGGACTTTTTAGTGTAGTAGTCGATGGGTTATAGGCCATAGTTCTTTATAGTCACAACCATTTTCTATTCAAAGAAATAGAGTAGAGTAGCCTCACCTTCCAGCCGAGTTTTTCTCTCGAAAGGGTTTCTTAGGTTATATCTTGTGTCAAATCATGGTGAATTTGTATTTCATTTTTCTCTATTTTCTACATAATTTTAATTTGCTTGCATACGCAATTAACAATAATCTACAAATCCATAAATCTAAAGAAAAATAAAACCATAATCGTTTAGATTTTGGATTTTTAAATATAGTTTTATAAGGTTTGTTGTGACAAACTATCGAGTGGAATATTGACAAAGTTTACAGATCACTTTCATGGTCCCATTTTCTAAAATTATACCCTTGTCTCCTATATACACACTATGGAGACTTAGACTTAGAATCAACAAATATTGTTGTATACAATGTATTCATTGTAAAAGGAGGTCTCCCCTTCGAAGAGGAATACAATTATTAGTTTCTTATCATTTTTAAGGCACAAGGTTCATAACAATGGTCAACCATGTTCATGTATAATTAACCATAGTTGATCATAGTCAACTATACTCTTTACAAGCTCATTCGTAGTCAACACATGTTAACCATTGTCAAACATGGACAATAAGTTCAACCATAGTCAAACTAGTTGAACAATGGTCAAGCATGGTCACAATTATCATCCATGGTCAAGCATATTTAACCATGCTCACCAATGGTCAATTGTCATCTACCCTTGGTCAACCATAGTTAATCCTTGGTTACCTTGTCAACCATGTTCAACTGTCATCAACCATAACTTAACCATATTTAGCCATATTCAACCATGATTTACTAATCCTTTGTGTGCATGCCACGTGCCAACTAGCACAACCACATGAATAAAGGGGTTGATATACATTGATCGACATCATTTTTCTTATTTTAAAAC
>APFE030772870.1:0-15110 GCA_000404065.3 Pinus taeda | reverse complement strand
ATAGATTCCTATCTACTGGAAAATGGATTTGAAAAGTGTGAGGGAGAACCCACCCTCTACATCAAAGAAAATGATGGTAAAATATTAATTGTTGTGTTATATGTTGATGATGTTATTTTCACAAGTAATGATGATTACCTTATTGAAAATTTCAAAACAGTCATGAAAGAAGAATTTGAAATGACTGACATGGGTTTGCTGAAATACTTCTTAAGAATAGAAGTAGAACAAAATGGAAATGGGATTTTTATCTCACAAGAAAAATATGTTAATGAAGTGTTGGAAAGATTTAATATGCAGGAGAGCAAAGCAACAATCACTCCCACAGTGATGGGATTAAAACTCAACAAAGAGGACAACATCAAGGATTTTGATCCTAGTTTGTACAAGAGCATAGTTGGCAGCCTCATGTATTTGACTACAACTAGGCTGGATATAATGCACGCTATTATTTTGATTTCTAGATTCATGGAGAGGTCAAAAGAAGCACATTGGCAGGCAGCAAAAAGGATTCTGAGGTATGTTAAAGGTACTAAAATGTTTGGCATTTTATATACTGCTTCAGAATGTTCAGATTTAATTGGATACACTGATAGTGATTGGGTTGGAAGTGTAGATGATCGGAAAAACACATTCGGTTATGTTTTTCACATGGGTTCAGGAGCCATTTCATGGGCTTCTAAAAAACAGTCTATTGTAACGTTGTCTACAATAGAGGCAGAATATGTGGCAGCTAGAGCAGCAGCGTGTCAACCAATTTGGATGAGAAAGATGTTAAGGAGCTTATGCCAAGAGCAAGCAAAAGGAACTGTGATATTTTGTGACAATAGCTCAGCTATTGCATTATCCAAGAATTCTGTGTTTCATAAGAGAACGAAACACATTGACACAAAGTTTCATTATATCAGGGAATTGGTAAACAATGGAGAAATTGTTTTACAACACTGTAGGACTTAGGAGCAGGTTGCAGATATTCTGACCAAACCATTGGGGCAGAAAAGTTTTGAGTTTTTGAGGAAATGTCTGGGTATGATTGATAACCCAGCAGTTGAAATTAAAGGGGAGTGTTGAAATGGTAATTTCAACTGCAAGTCAAAACCGCCAAAGTTCCCCGCACCGCTTTTGCTGAGCAAGCGGTTTTCCTCTAGAGGCAGTGATCACAATCAACAGCTTCCACGTGCCTAAGTGGTTTTGGAAGTACAATTTTTCCCCGGCAGGTAAAATTCAGTCAGAAGGGCCGTGCGATATTGGCTGACCACTGTGCGATTAACGTGGAGTAAAATCCACGATTAATAAAAAAAAATATAAAAATATATTGCCATGCTGAAGTACCATCGTTCTGGAAATTAATTAATGTGAAGTAATTATGGTTGGTAAATGTAGGTGGAGATATTTACAGGAGTTTTTTTTATTCATTTTTTTACGGCACATGTAACATGTAAAATCATATGTTTTGTTTTTTGTTGTATATGTAATGCAAGAGGGAATATGTAGCAGCAGCACGGGAATGAAAAAAAAAAAAAAAATTACATAGCAGTGTAAATCTTTGTAGTGAGAGACAGAGTATTGTTTTTGTAATGCACAACAGTGCAGACACAACAGTGTTTTTATTTTTCAGAGGAGACAAAGTGTTTTTTTTGGGTAATGCACAGCAGTGCAGAGGCAGAGGACTCTGATGTTTGTTTTTATCTCTCGCTTCCGTGAGCTCAGAGGATTTGGGTTTCAATTGTTGGTTGAAAGTTTTTTTTGTTTTATTTAGAAGAATCCCTCTGCAGAGGAAGAATCTTTTGTAACAGTCAGCCTTATAAATGAATAGAAGTCTTTTGTGTGCATAAAACTCTGTCCTCTGGAAACAAATTTTTGTTCCTATGTGTCAAGAAACAGAGCAATTTTTCTCTGTTCTTTTGTTTTCGAATTATCAGAAATTCCCAACACGTTATTCCTTGTAACATGATGCTGGAAATTTCATTGGTTGATAGCTCAGAAGTTGATAGTCATTGCATTGTGAAACTCTATTTTATGCAGCTCGTTCAATAGATTCACACACAAATGTCTCCACTTCAATTTTTGTCCGCCAAGAAGCCCAAAGAGAGATCCGACAGAAAAAATAAAAGAAAGAATGTGTGACTTACAGTCTCTGCTTCAATTTTTTTTCCATCGAATAGAGTGAAGAGAGAGATCCAACCTAAATTGTAACAACTTCGTAACCTCCTTGAGCTTCAATATCGATCAAGCCAATCTTGAACCTCGGCTCTAGCCTCATGGCCTTGACGTTGTGGCAGAGAGTATTAACAGGTTTGCTGCTACGTTGAAGCCCACTTTACTCCCTGTCAAGTTTATGATATTGATGTGTATTAAAATCCCAGATCTGCACATAGCTATTACCAGCCCATGTTGCAACAATAGACGGATGTAGTTGAATTGGCCATATGCACTTTAGCAACTTTGATGAGCCTCAGTGCCTCTTTCCCATTGGCCCACCGAGAAGAGCCACAGAAAGAATTCCAAAGGAATCCTTGCAGGCAGTACTCACTGAAGCAGCTCAACACATCTTCAGCTCTCTCGTCATCACTAAAATCATCCCTTTTCTGGAATTGAATATTTGTGCCATTCTCGGCCTTGAAAACTCGCTTCAGTAGATCAGCTTTAAAAATATCTGATTATGACAGGTGTTGTCAATTTGAACATCGATAGAGTCAAGAAAGAAAACATTGTAGCTTGGAGCTTGTCGATTCAGCTAATACTGGACCAAAAATAGCGCGATGCTCAATTAAAAGGTTGGACAAAGTACAATAGGGAGAACAACATGCAACTCTCATTAACCTCGCATAGGAAACAGATTCACAATTTCTCTAAGCCTAAGCTCTGATACCACAGGTAGAATTTTAAATAAAATCAACACACATAAAAAATACTAGAAACATAGAAAAACCAGAGATGGCGGAAGAAGCCTTAGCCTTACTGTATTCCTCTCATAATGCAATGTACAAATAATGATAATAGTACAAATAAATACATGAGGAAGTTTGTCTCAAGATAGTACATCTATCTTGGACACTATGGTTGAGCAAACATCTCAACCAAACACTAATCTAGGAGCCTAACTAGCTGGAGAGAATATCTCAACCAACTAGGCCTAAATTGACTCCTAACCATGAGGAACAAACTCAATCTAAAAAGGTAGGATTAAATCCAAATTCTTGATTTTAATTATTTTAATTATTTTGGACTTATAATTATTTTTAACACATGAGAATGAGACGAAGAAACTATAAATAAATAGCTATATTAATTAATATATTTTATAAAAGCAAAAGAATCATCTTTTTTATCTAAATGAAAAATATACGTTCCACATCAATATGGTATTATGTAATTACGTAATTTAAGAGTAATGAAAATATTGTTTTGCAAAAATGTTGAACCCTTTATCAAATAATTATTTATAACTTTTTTTTTTATCTGCAAAAGCTAATTCTATTAACTGAAAAGTAAAATATTTTTACAAGGAGTTGAGGCTTCAGATAAAATTAACCAAGAGCACTCAACCCAACAAAACTGCCCCAGTATTGGGAGAACCTGGGAGAACCAGTTTAGGAGAACTTGAGAACAGAAGTGGAAACTAGAGATAGACTAGCATGACAGAAGAAGGGACCCGAAAGCAAAACAGAGATATTCCATAGCTACCTCGAGGTCTTTGGTATGCCACTATCCGATAGGCAATACAGCACCATCTGTCTGAAGATGTTGAACCGAAGCTGCCTTCAAAACTGCCTGAAGTTGATCATATGAAACACCAGCAAGGCCAAAAAGAGTGGGCATGCCCAGGTGGCTTTATTCCACCACATCCTCACTTGGTAGCTCCTCCCCCAGCTGACACATAATGCCCGTTTGCATGCCATCATTCCCTGCTTTCTCGCCCTCTGTCAGCGCCCTGGAGAGATTAGTGGCATTGAAGTTAACTTCCCCTTCCACCGGGACAATGGCATCAGGAGGCAGAGTGGCGAGCGAAGCAACTTCCCTGTTGAGTATTTTCCCTGTGCGATTCTCTGGGCTTCCCTCTATCGAAATCAGCTCATTGCTCTGAGAAGGCTCGGACGCAACATGAATTACAGGTTGAGGCCAATTTTCTTCTTCAAAGAGGATAATGGTGATATGAACGGTGATCATTGGCCTTTTGAGGTTACTCTGAAACTTAAAGAGAGTGGTCTGGAATGCACTATTCGGGGTCTGCCTACGAGCAAGGCTCAGTGGAGGCGAATCACCCGGAGAGGAGGGAATATTAATGGGATGCAGTCCAGGGTCCCCAGAACTGCTAGCCATTGAACGCCTTTGGCTGCCACGACGCGCCCCGAAGCCACTCCTCATACTCTGTCGAACCATGATGAGATGAAGAAGGGGAGGCACAGTAAGACCAGGGGCAGGAGAAGAAGACATCTCAGGGAACCACTTTAATCGTTCACAACAGGTCTTAGAGAACGAAAAGGGTCGCACAAATCGATTCTTCGGGAAAATAGAAATCTCAGCATAATAAGACTTCAGACCAGAGGGCGGGGAGCAGGCAGGAAGCTTGCCTCTGTTATCGGAGACCCACTTTCCACCAAGACCCACAGCAAGCTAGAGCCTAGAGCATGAAGGCTGAGCATAAGTTATGGTGAGGATGAACCAGAGCGCCATCAATTTAGCAAACACTGCTTCTCCTTGGACAACGCGAACCATTAATGCACAGATCCTACCAAATCCACCTCTCTTAAGGTTATCCGTCTTGCGCCGAACGAAATCCTGGGTTGCCACGCTAATCTGCAGCTGGTAGTACCATGTTTCTCCTTTAATCATTACGGGCATTAGAGGTCATTAATGTCACCCGCATCCGGGTAATAATTATTTAAAAATTAAAAATAATAACAAAAATATATTTAATATAGAAATTTTAAATTTATTTATAATATATGAAAAAATTTATTTATATTATTATAAAATTTAATAATTAAATTTAAAAAATGAAAATCAATATGGTATTATGTAATTAAGTAATTTAAAAGTAATAAAAATATTGTTTTGTAAAAATGTTGAATTTTTTTCAAATAAATATTCACCATCCATATTATGAAATAGAATATTCACTTTATATATCACGTCTTATAAATTTATACACTTTTTACTTTCAAAAAAGTCTGATGCATTGTGACTAATTAAGAAAATCTATACATATATTGAACTACCATTCTTAGGGAAGAAGTCAATAATTAATTGTGACTAATTAAGAAAATCTATACATATATTGAACTACCATTCTTCTTAAAGAAGAAGTCAATAATTAATTATTGAAACATTTGTCAATATATTTTACTATTTCATGTCTTATTAATTCAGGTCTACTTTCTCTCAATTGATGTTATGATTGCAAACATTTATATACCACCCTATGAAGAAGAAGCCATAATAATTAATTAAATTTTCAAAAGTTAAAATAAAAAAACTTAATGATATAGGTTCATAATAATGAGATATTCAGTCGTATGTCAATATATCTTAATATTTCGTGTGGGTTTTCTCTTAATTAACACTATGATTATAGACATGTTCTCCCACCTTATTAAAAAATGTCATAATAATTTATTATGTTTTTGTTATAATAATTTATTATATTTTATTTGGTTTGACTAGTGAGACAAGTTAGAGGATTGAACTTTTATTCACTTAAATATAGGTTTATGATAATGAGATATTCAGTCGTGTGTCAATATATCTTAATTTTTCGTGTGGGTTTTCTCTTAATTAACACTATGATTATAGACATGTTCTCCCACCTTATTTAAAAATGTCATAATAATTTATTATGTTTTTGTTATAAAAATTTATTATATTTTATTTGCTTTGACTAGTGAGACACGTTAGAGGATTGAACTTTTATTCATTTAAATAGGTAAGGACTTGTGAACATGATTTTTGCCGATTGTATTATCAGCAGCTAACAATAATTTATTTTATTTAAAATTTACCTAATTATTATTTTATTTTAACGAGTACTTCCCTTAATATATCTATGTCTGGTTAAGGGGAGATTTAGTAAAATTACTTTACATAGTCTTTATGAATACATTGAATATGTAGATAAATGAAGAGAAAAAAGAGAAAACCAATTTAAACTTCAACTAATGACATTGCTCGAAAACAATCACAAATCACTAGAAAATAGAATAATCTCGCTTATGAATGAACTCCAAGGAATGAAAGGTATGATTCAAGAAATAGAATACATTAAACAATCAATGATGGAAGAGAATGACGCCTTGAAAAGTGAGATTAAAAATCTAAAAGAACAATTAAATCATAGCCCAGCCCTAAATGACACAGGGAGTAAATTAGACATTAAATCCATAACACAGAGAGTAAATTAGACATTAAACCCATAAAAGAGGAAATTAACAAATTGATTGAACTCGACCATGAGCGGCATAGACGAGCCTTACACCTTATAATTGTTGGTGTAGAAGAACAAAACAATGAGGGCACATTAGAAATAGCTAAAGAACAATTAAAAACAAAATCTCATATTCAAACAACTTATATGACAGAAGAAACCAGGGTAGGAAAGTTACTTGAGAATAAACATAGACTAATCTGTATTAAAGTAAGTTGCAGTGAGCACAAATTAGATATACTCTAGAAATCCCCGAGCCTAAAGGGAACCAAAATCTTTATAAATGAAGATCTGATTCCAGAAGATCAAGTTGAACATAGGAAAGAAGTCCAAAAGGTCAAGGAGGCAAGAAAATAGGGAAATGGGCTAACATTAGGAACAGAAAAGCTATTATTTGAGATAGAGTCCAAAGTACAAATGATAAATAGGGATTAGGATCACTCAAGATCCTCTTCTGGAACTGTCGTGGTTTTCCATGGTGTAAAGGTCCTATGTTAAGCTGGATCCTAAGTGATATTGACCTTATTTTTCTCTTTGAGACTTGGAAACATGACAAATCTAGGGTTCCTCCCCTTGGTGGATTCATTCTTTGGTCTACTTAGAATAAGAAATCTTCTCGAAGGGGGCTTGGTCGTATAGCCTATTATATTAAAAAATTATTTCTTCTCACATCCAACTTCATACTATCGACCCCTTCAATCAATATATTTGGATCGATATCTCTCATTCTTCCTCTAATAGAATTTTTCTTACAATTTGTTATTTTGCCCCTATCAATTCTACTTCCTATAAGAAAAACAACTTATATTAGAATTGTCCTTTCACTACCTTATAAAAAGACATTCATAACGTAAGGAACAAAGGTAATATCCTTTTTCTTGGGGGCTTCAATCCTAGAACTACTACCAATCAAGCTATTATGTTAAGTAACCACTCTAACCCTAACCCCTTGTGGCTTGACGAAGATGATGTCATAACTACTAGACTTAAGAGAACCTCTAAAAACAGAACTGAGAACTTATTTAGCATCAAGCTCCTTAAGCTTTGTAGCTCCCATGACTTAATTATCTGTAATGGTATTTGCAAGTGGCCTTCCTCTGGCAAGATGACTTGTTTACATGGGTTGCGTAGTAGTGTTGTGGACTATGTGATTTCAGACATCCATGTCCTTAACTGTACTACCAACTTTGAGCCTGACTCTGACCATCGACCTTTGTCATTAACCCTCAATATTGTTATTCATACCAACCCCATGTAGGATACCAATGAAATCCAAAGGCGCACTCGGTTCGATCAAAATAATATAGACCTTTTCTTAAAGGAGTTAAATATAGGTTTAAGTTTTGTGGCCTATAATAACAATATTGATCAAACTTATCACAATTTTCTACTACCCTTTTCACTACCATTAAAAAGTCCTCTATTGAGGTTTCATATAAGAAGATCCATAAAACTTCCAACCCTTAGTATGAAAAGGATTGTCAAAGTTCCA
Organism: Pinus taeda; assembly: GCA_000404065.3. Lineage (NCBI taxonomy): Eukaryota > Viridiplantae > Streptophyta > Pinopsida > Pinales > Pinaceae > Pinus > Pinus taeda. The sequence goes on along the minus strand of APFE030772870.1, from coordinate 7,194 downwards.
GGAAAACTATCCATGACGCTCCTAACGAAACTGTAAAGCTTTGAAATATTAGTATATACAAATCCATCATTAAAGAGAAGAAGCAGTGATATATTAATAAGAGACGAGAACGCCTTCTTCACCTCTCTAAAGTTGCACCCATAAAATTTGGGTGAAATGTTCTTGTTCGTAAATCTAAAGATAATCATTCAACCCCCTTGGAAAAGTGGGACATCTATCTTAAGAGGTTGTATGACTCCCCGAACACCATGGACAACATCATTCACACTCCTATTAAGGAAGATATATTTTCTCTTGAGGACATTGAGTCTGGGATTAATAAGCTCGCCAGGGGGAAAGCTAAAGACATTGAAGGATACCAAGCTGAAATATTAAAGATGGGAAGATCTATCCTCATTCCTCATCTTCATAAGCTTCTCAATCTAGCTGTAAAACATGGCTTCCCTAAGCCTTGGACACAAAGCCTTATTATGCCTATCTTCAAGAATGGGGACAAAACCGTTCTCGCTAATTACAAGACCATTATGATTTTCCACATCTTAGCTAAGATTTATGGTCTCATTTTGGAAAAGAAGATTATCGATTGGCTTGAAATCCACGGTAAAAATGGCTAAAGGGCAAGCTGGTTTTAGGAGATACCACTCGACTATTGAACATCTCTTCACTCTCAAGATCACTACCGAGGAATATTGCAATAGTAAAGTTGATCTATTTTGTTGGTTTGGGGACTTTAGAAAAGCCTTTGACATTGTTCCTCGGGATAAGCTTTGGAAAAGGCTTGATGAGATCATGATTCCTCCTAAGTTGAAGATTGTTGTGATTCGCCTCTACGAGACAATTATTGCCAAGATTAAAACCACCAAAGGGTGGTCTAAAGATATTAAATGCAATATCAGGGTTAAGCAAGGGTGTCCCCTTTCCTCTACCGTTTTTGGTATTTACATCGATAAGTTAGAGGAGTGTTTGGAAATCATAGGGTGTAAAGGAGCTGGGCTCGTCGGTAATATCATCACTCTTCTCCTCTACACCGATGATATCATTCTTCTTGCTAGAATCCATGAGGACCTAGATAAGCAACTTAAGACTCTTCATGACTATTACTCCAAGATGGGTATGATGGTTAATATCGAAAAAAATAAAGTTATGATAATTAAATCCAAAAAGACCACATAACTGTATATGAAACTGCTTGAGGTTTATGTAAATTGCAAGTGATTAAATTTGAGTTTTGAGGCTCTTATGTTAAATTCATAAACACATAAAACATCAATTTAAACTTCAAATTTTGCAGAATAATACAGACAATACCACCATAATAGTAAACACAAAACAAACAGTGGTGAAGGAGTTCCCCTGTCCTAGGCTATGTTTCCTAGCCCAGGTTCCAATGCTTGGGCCTATATCATTATGCTCATAAAAATAGTGATTACAACATCTTATAGTGACCAAATGGCTTCAATAATAGCTCCAATGGATTCAAACCTATCAAAAACCCCTGTATAGCCTCTTTCCCAAAAAGGTGAAAAACTGAGAAAATTATGCCTCTTTCCTCCTTTTCCCAAGTTTTACAGCTAACCATCCTACAATTCGGCCAAAACCAGGCTCATGCGCTCCAAACGCGAAAATGACACACTAAACCTAGCACAATTCCCGCTCGACGGGTGAAATTATAGGACCATTAAAGGCGCCATTAAGCCCTCAGTGCAAAAAAATAAGGCCACATGGTGGCCATGTGACCGCGTTGAGGTTTGACTTTTGGGGCTATTGTCTTGCCCTTTCCTGGTGTGCACCCTTGGTCACGTGGCTACGCAAATGACCTTGGGATGGTCCCTTTCCAGTTAACGCCCTGTTCCTCCCACGCTGGTCATCTTACGGGTCCACATAGGTCCTGGGGCTGGCCCCTTGCCTCCAAACATGTGCCATTAACCATTTAAATAAAATGTGTACCTATTAAGCAACAATGTATAGTCCATTGGTGGAGGTCGTGGCTTGCATGGAAGAGGTCATGTATTCGAATCCCTGGCGGTATAATTTGACCTTAACCAAATTTTTGGTGGCCACCCAGGTGCCATATGGCAAACTCTGGTTGGACCACGTCACCACAATCATCCTCCAATCAAAATCCACCAACTCACAGCCAATAAGAACTTGCCAAGTGTCGCACTGTCATTCGCCCATGGAACCCAGTCACCTTATTCAATCAGCAGGCACAGTCAGTTGTACAGACTATTAACTGAGTAGCCCTACACTGCCAAAAACCATTTTTTACCTATTTCCACAAATGAACAAAACTCATTTTCAGGAGAATACAACACTCGTTTTCCACTAAATAAGTTGCGATGGATTCAAAATGATGAGCTCTACGCAGTTGTTTAGGTTTCAATCCATTCTGACAACTTTAAAATTTGAGAATATTTTTTATCCAACATATCACTCCTCCCTATTGGAAGCTTTTGGACCCCAAAAGCTCTTTATTATTGAACAATTAGATGAGGGTACAACACCCTCACCCTTCTAGTCTCAACCCATAAGAATTTGCCTAAATTCAACAATTTGAGCTTTTCATGAAAACTGATCTTTTTCTTGATTCTGAAGACCTTGTCTTGCTATTGTAGATACCATCTATCTGCAATTTCTCAGAATTTTCAGAACAAAAAACTATCCTTGAAGGAACAAACATATTCCCTCCTCGGTTGTCAATCAAAGGAACCTTAAACAACTTGAAATTCTTCTCATCTCAAACATTGTCGACATGATGATCTTTAACTTGTCTTTCTTTATACTTGCCTTGACTCTTGACTAAGTGTTTTTGCCATTGTCATGCACCATTTTGAAACCCCCAAGAAGAACTTGTGGAACCTATGCCTTCTTTGTCAAATTTCTTTGGCACTTGCTCTTTGACCTTTGCACTCTTTAGCACTGACATCTTGTTCCCATCACTTCCAACAATGATGTATGTTGCTGCAATTTTTCTTTATCTTATTTACCTCTTTTAGGAGGCAGCATGTTAGAACCCTGAAACAACTTATGAAAACCATTATAAACCTTAATGAAATCAAATTTTTTATTTGATGCATTTCCTTGAAAGGCCTCATTCACAACATCTTGATGTTTGAACATTAACAAAGAAAAATTTTGACTTGCATTCATAATTCTCGTCATTTGTTCAACATGCATAAGAGACAAATTCATCTTCTTACGATGAACTCTAACTATGTACTCAATCCCATTCTTGAATAAGTGATACTTATTCTTATGGTGATTAAAGATTGATCTCCTATCATAAAGGTATGGTCTTCCCAAAAATATACCAGAAATCTCAAGCGGAACTACATCAAGTTCAGGTTCATCAAGAAAGTTTGCAGTGATTGCAAATCTTATGATGCACTTCCTTGTCACCTACAAATTTGTGTTCTTACATATCTAGCGTAAAGGATAAGGTCTTGGATGTGGAATGGTTTCTAGATTTAACTTGTTGACTAAGTGTTCAGAAATCAAATTTTCTTGAGAACCATTATCAAATAGTGTGTCAATTTCGTACGTTTTGAAACAACTCTAATGTGGAAAAGTTCAATTCTTATTTCATCATTTTGAGTATCATTGGAATAACTTGAAGAACTAGTGCTTGCTATGTTCTTACCTTTCAAACCCGTCACTGTAATCTTGGTTTCATCTCCTGAATCTTAACCTAAATCATGTTCTATAATTGCAGTTGTTTTCTCCTTCTCCTTGCTTTTAAGTTTTTTGGGTCTCATTTCTGGATGGAGTTTCTAGCAATTATCGTCATCATGGCCATCTTTCAAACATTGTTTGCATGTGAGCTTTTATTTTTCCAATTTAATAGAAGCATTTTTCTTCCCTTTTCCCTTAAACGTACCCTTTCCTTTTTCTCGAGTTTCAAGGGAGCTCTCACTTTTCTCATTTGAAATACTTTTCCCTTGCATCTAGATGTGTGGCTTGAACACAAACCTCATCTAAATTTGTGGGATTGAACATGAGAATAATGTGCCTTAGATAACCGTGTAAACCTCCAATATATTTTAACAAAGTGTCCTGAGATGACAAATCTACACCTAATATTAATGCTCTTCTCCTAAATTCTTGAGTAGAGTTTTGAACACTTTTTCCTTTCAATTGCCTAAAATTCTGCCAATCCATAATAACCTTCTGCATATAAGCTGATGGATAAAATTGTCTTCTTAATGCAGCAATAAAATCAATCCAAGAGGTTGAGAACTCACCATGAATTTTCATATCCTCTTGTGTTTTGGCTTCCCACCAAATCAATGTTGCACTCTCCAACCTTAATGAAGCTAGCTGAATCTTTGCTTCATCATCCTTGATTTTTTGTATCTTGCAATATACTTCAAGTTGACGAACCCAATTATCTATTCTTTCAACATTAACCTCACCATTATACATAGGGAATTCAAATTTACCTATTTCATGTTGACTGTGCAACCCTACACTACCAAAAACCAATTTTTTACTTGTTTCCACAAACGAACAAAACTCATTTCTGGGAGCATACGACATCCATTTTCCATGAAACGAGTTGCACCAGATTTAGAACAACGAGCTCTACGCAGTTGAGATGATCCAAAATCAATTCATAACCTACAACCTCAAGATCAAGGGAAATACCCCCTCCCTTATCCTCTTGATCGAAGTTGGCCTCTCCCCTATTGAAACAAGGCTATGTTTAAATATCTAATGTATAAGAATAAGCTTTACAACTTGGAATCCAAGAGGCTTCCTAAAATTTCTTCTAACTTTAGTGAAAACCCCCATCTTCACCTCAAGTGTGAGTGGCATAAGGATGCCCAATCTTGGCTCAACCATTGGGGGATAAATGAGAAGATCATCTTGGGAAGCAATGACAGTGTCAAAGATACTATCACCTCAAAATTTAACGATAAATTATGGGATGATAAAGTGCTGAAGGGTAAGAGGAAACTAAGATATCATAAGGAGGTGATCAACCTCATCCTTGAGAACTAGAATTATATTTCTATTTTAACCAATTTCAAGAAAAAGATGAACATAGCTAAGATTAGAACTAACTCTCACAATTTTCGAGTGAAACCGGGTGGTGGTCTACTCCCAAGACTCCTTGGGATGATAAAAGCCGCCAGCTTTGTGATACTAAGAAAGTGGAGGATGAAAAGCAGTTCCTTTTAGATTGTCTGGCTCTTACTCACATTTACTCTCATTTCTTTAGCATTTGTCACAATTCCAATCTTCTTAACTTACTAAGTCAGCGCAACTATAGTGATGTTGGCGTGCTTCCTTCCCTTCTTTTCGAGATTCTAAATAATTACAATTAGATTCTCTTTCTTAAGGTCTGATAGACCGCGTTGGTATTAGTAGACATTAATCATCACCATCATCATCAATAATTAGCTATTTGAATTTTTTTTACACCAATATCTCCTAATATTTCGTCTGTATTTTATCTTGATTGACATATTAGTTATAGATATTGATATACCACCCTGTAAAGAAGGTATAATAATCTCCTAATATTTCGTGTGTATTTTATCTCGATTGACATAATAGTTATAGATATTAATATACCACCCTGTAAAGAAGGTATAATAATTAATTATATTTTAATAATAAATTATATTTTAAAAAGACAAAAGAATCAATTTTTTTTGCATTTAAATGTGAGAGATATAATAATTAATTATATTTTAAAAAGTCAAAAGATTCAATTTTTTTGGTATGGAAATGTGATAGATGTTCATAATAAGTAACTATTTGGTTATTTGTTAATATGTGCAAAATTTTCATGTGTATATTCTCTGAATGTGTTGAAAATGTAATTTCAACGCTGTTGTACCATTCCCCGAAACCACCACAGCAAAACCACAAACCACCTGGATGCATATCGAACCGCTTTTGCATGAAGGCAGTTTCCGTACACAAGAGCTCCGATACAATTTGGAGTTGACGTGTGGATAAGGCGTGACATCACCCTCTGACACTTTATCGGGACGTAAAGTTCGGTTAAAAAGTGGCTTCCGATATTCTCCTCCGCCGTCTGATGTGCTCCAGCATTTTCCACCGTTGATTGTTCAAATTTGCATACAAGGCTGCAATAAATGTAATGTGGAGTAAAGTTCAGTTAAAAAGGGCTTCCGATATTCACCTCAGCCGTTCGATTCCAGGAGGGCAAATCAATGGTCGACGGGCATCTCAAGTTGCATAGAAACCTGCATAAAATAAATATTGCGTGGAGTAGAATCAAGTTTTATTTTTGACCATACCTTCATTAAATATTTGTCATATGCGTAGGTGTATTTTTAATTTTCTTTTACGGCATGTATGGGCGTAAATTAAATAGAGGCATGGGCAATGTCATATAGTTTAATTTTATTACTTTTTAATTATTCACGGGCATGGCGTAAGTTTGTTTGAACTGAACAAGTAAAAACATATTGTAGTTGACCATTCTGTAAGTGAAAAATAGAATGCACAGCAGTGCAGGAGCGAAGGCGAAGAAGTGAAGAGGAAAACTAGGGGGAAGCTTGTATCAGAAAAACCATGAATTGTTTCACACAACAGTGAAAAGGGAATAGTAAGTTTTGTAAATGTAAAACCATTTTTACAGCAGTAAATGTGAATGTAGATTTTACACAGCAGTGTAAAAATCAATTGTAACAGAGGCAGAGTAATTTTTTTTCGGTGAAAAGTTTTGGTGAATCCCTCTGAGTGAAAGAGGATGAATATGTATCAGTGATTTTTATTTTAATGAATAGAAATCTTTTATGGTGGTGCAATACTCTGTTCTTCAGTAGAAAAAATTTAAGCTTCCCTGCGCACAAAAAGATCCTGGAGTAAAGGAAACAGAGCATTGTCTCTGTGTACTTGAATTTTTGTGTTTTTGGGATTTTACCAGAAAAATCCCCAACAGTGGTATCAAAGTAGGCTTAGGCTCTTTGAAGGTGACAAAGAAGCTGAAGGGAGGAGTCTTTTGTTGCAGCAGTCAGTTGTTTTAAAAATACATAGTTAAGAAATTGAAGCATAACTAAGGATGCAAGGAATGGTCAGCACAAGCACTGGTATGGGTATGTTTAACACCCAGCTCCCACAGTTCAATGGGAAAAACTATGACTATTGGGCAATAACCATGAGAGCCCTGTTTGCCTGTCAAGATTTATGGGAATTAGTTCAAGATGGTTATGAAGA
>APFE030772850.1:33051-43171 GCA_000404065.3 Pinus taeda | reverse complement strand
CGAAGAAACTTTTATTGATGTTAAATTGTTAACTAAAACATGGCAGGAGTTATCGAAGAAGAAGGCTGAGAGCATCAAGAATTTGTCAAAGGTTGAATTAGAGTGTCATTGGCATTTCTTAGTTAAACCTCATATTTAGTGGGTAATGTTGAGGTGTCTCTCCAACATGACCACTCATCTACTTCCAGCACTTAGTGATGCGATATTCACTGGACGGATGCGCATAAAACCTCATCATCCACCTGAATTAAAGCTAATGACAGATATGTCTGAACTTCGGTAGCATATGGGAGAGAAGCCTTCATCTCAACCATAATCAAATTGTTATAACTGAAATTTGTTATTTTATTTTTACTTTATTTTGAGTGTGGTTTGTTAAAACCACTCTAGTCTTTTTCAATACTTTACTATATTTGTATTTTCACTAGAAACTATAAATCCCCTTCATTGAAATGAAGAAGAGGTTCTGAATTTTGATAAGAAATATTTTGGTTTGTACTATTGTAACTTGAGGTGATCTTAATAGAATGTTGAACAATTAATGTTTCTTTGATGAGCAGAGTCAAGATATATCGGGTACTATTATATGTGTATTATTATTGCGTTTAAGAGTTGAACGGTTATTTTAATTTTGTTTATCATATATGTTTCTTTGCAAGAAATCGAGCATTTATCACTATTGATGTGTTTGATTGAAATCTTTAAGTATACGCATGAACAATGAAATCGTATATGTGCAATGATTTTCATCAACTAATTTAATTAACTATTTAATTAAATTAGTCATCTTCATTATTTTTAACCTCATAAAGGACTTTATAATCTATATTGTCATGTTAAATGTGAGATTTTTCTAAAGTCACATATATAGAGAAAGCTTTCCCACAATAGATAGATAGATATATAGTTCATTTAAATCATTTTTATTCTTAGTTTTAATCACATCATAAGTCTCACATCTATCTACTTCATCCATTTTCTTATTTTATATTAAGGGAAAATAGTCCCATAAAAACCAGTCGGAGCCACCATCCTAAATGGAAAAGGATTTGCCTTAATGTCTTGACTGGGAGGTTTTCCCTGATGTTGAGGCAAACATTTTGAGCCTTCAACACAATGCTAAGAAGAAAATGAACATCGGAAAAATAAGAACTAATTCTCATGAGCTTCAAAGTGAAACTTGCTATTGGTCTATTCCCAAAACACCTTGGGACAAAACAATATACCTCCATTGTGATACTAAGAGAATTTAAGATGAAAAACATTTTTTCTTGGATTGCACAACTCTTACTCAAATCTATTCTCCTTTAAAAAAAAAATCACACTACCAACCTTCTTGACTTTTTAAGTCAACAAAACTATAGTGATCTCATAATGCTTATCTCCTTTCTTTTTTATCATAGAAATAAAATATTAAAGACACTTAGTTAATAACTTACTTTCTTAAAATCTCATAGACCATATTGATCTTAGTAGAAGTTAACCCTAATCATTTATTCTCCTAATAACATATGTTCACGTTATTTGAAAACTTTAATATCCATAATCATGGTTAGATGGTCTATAGAAATGTTAGAGAAACTAAATTCTCAAACACAATTATTTTCCAAAACTTCTTGATTTAATACATTTACTTTTCCAAAAATTCATTATATAATATATTTACTTTTAGAAGAAATTACTAACCAACTTAACTTAGAAATATAAAAAATATAAATAAACTTTTATACCCAATAAATTTCTAAATAATTAATTAATAACTAACAAATAAAATTCACAAAATGTATGAAGTAACAAAAAAAAATGAAACTCACTATTCAAATAATAATTAAATACCAAAATAAAAATGGAATTCACACAATGTATTAATAACCCAAAAAAATTCAAGCATGTTATTCAAATTGTGTGGACATGTTCAAATGATTTGTATGGGGAACTTTATCTCCAATCCCTTTCCTCGTATAAATTTAAAAACTTTAATTCGAAGAGTGAAAATATTCCTTTCTAATTTCATGTAGAAAGATATTTAATTTTAAAATTTTAAAGAAATTAAAGCCATCAAATTGATAATTTATTTTTTTGAATTTTAAATAATATTTTAAAAAAAAAAATAAAAAAAAAAATTTAATATTTATTAAATATAATAAATACTATCAAATTTTTTTAAATATAATCACATATATATATAAAAATGATCTATTTATTAAACAATATGATACACGTGTATTTATTATTTCATAATAATAAACATGGATGTTAGATATTTAAGCTGGTTAGTTATAATATTTTAATTAACTTATCTCAATTTAATTAATTAAATCATGATAGTGTAAGAAAAATATTCTATACTTATCAATTATACTAGTAATTTAGTTATTCTATACTTATTTATCAATTATACTAGTAATTTAATTTAGATAGCTAAATTAGTTTGATCATATTCTATTTTCCTGTAAATTAAATTACATATAAAAAAAATCACAATCGGGGAAGGATATACTTACTCATGGAAAGGAGGGGCTGTGCCGAGTGGAGGAGCGAGCTAATAACAACCAACCAAGTCGCCTAAGCTCAGGTAGCTACTAATTGACAGGTAATCTGAAGAACCAATGTTTTTCTGCACTTGTTTTCTCCATGCTTCAAGCTATTGTCTAGTCTGAAGTTCCATGCAGACCTATCTCTCGTAGATCCGACACCTGAAGGTATTTGCCTATAGCTCCCATGCTAGCCCAAAGGCAGACACGCATTCCCCTCTCTTCACTGGGCTATCGTCCATTGACCCCTCTATATAAACAGTTCTAAGGTAGGGGTGTAGGTTTTGGATAGACTTTGATCCTTTCGAACCCATATGCAGTTGAGGTCCTCCTTTTGAATAACTTCCTATTCTTGTTATCGGTGGCTTAATGCTCTAGTTCCAACTCATCTGGTTTTCGGGTTTGCTGGAGGTCAATTATCGCTCTTCCCTCGACATGCGCCTGGTTAGAGGTCAGTTTTATTTCATCCCTTATAGATTGTTTATTCTGTATCTGTATCTTTTTGCTTATGGAAGTAGTTCTTAGTTCTTAATTATAAAGATTGCACAGTTCTCAGTTGTGTTGTCAATGTTTCTTAAATCTGGTTGCTACGATGCTTTAAAATTTTGAGATGGGAGGAAAGTACGTATAATTTCTGGGTTTGTCTTCAACTGCATGTTCTATTAAGTTTCTCTGATCTGGTTTGAGTTATTTCACAATGTTCTGGGTAGTCATACACAATTTGAAGAAGTTTATAGTAATTCATAAACCTTGCTCACACATTTGTTTTAAAATAGGTGGATGGTCGTGTATTGTTGAAATATACTGTTGCTGCTTAGTTTGTCAAGACTCTTCATCCAGTTAACAAAATACAGGGAGACGATTATTATTCATAAGTTTCATCCCGTAGCTGAATCTCTCAACCTCTGTAGAACTGGTTTTTCATCGAATTGTAGCCAATGGTCTCTTCCACCAACGAGAGACTCTGTTCTTTTTCTGGGCCGGAAATCTTCTTTCCACGGGACCGGAATTTTTTAGCCTTATCTGGAAATGTTTTTCAAATCTCATAGGGATTTGATTTGTGTCCTTTAGATGGCGTGTCTCGTACTTGAGGGTATAACTTTTTAGGATCATCCCTTCTTAGTCAATCTCCTCATGCAGTGTCGTCACCCATCAACTATTTTTTCTGGCCAAAAGATGGTTTCTGTTTCTATGCCTGCCTTGGATCCTGGAACTATACTTCTCGAGTATTCTTGGCTTCAGCTTCAGTGTCAGAACTGTTTTAATTTCACTTAAATCACCTCATTTAGAATTTACTTAATCCAGGCTATATGTCCTAAGCGTGGTCAGAGCGTGATTAATTCTAGGGTTCCAATCTGATCCGAAAATCTTATTAGGACAAGTTTCTATTTTCGTGCCTGCCTTGGAACTTGGAACAATACTTCTTGAGTCTTCCTGACATCAGCTTCAATGTTAGAGCTGGTATAATTTTGCTTAAAATCCCCTTATCTGGCATTTACTTAATCTAGGTTTTATGTCCAGAGCGTGGTTAGAGTTTGATTAATTTCTGGGGTACCAATCTGATCCGGAAATCTAATTTAGGACAAAGGTACGTCCACTGATCCTGTGGTAAAGGTTTTGGAGGTGCATGGATGGTGGGTCAGATTATTCGGCCATGGAGGCCATGGTCAGGGCTGCAATCCAGGCTAAGAAGGCTTGAAAGGATGCCACGTCGTTTGGTGGATGGAAATCAACCCTGGATGACGTGGTTGTCAAACATGTTAGTGTCAGTCTTTCCAGCCTTCCTCCAGTGATCAAATATTCTCTTACAAAGTGGTCTCAGAGTGTCAAGGTCAAATTTTGCCATTTCAGGGATTCTTCAAGCAAAATTTGGTTGCTAGGCATTAGGTCTAGGGTTTTCTTTCACTCCTTTCAAAATTGCCCAAATGTCAGTCTATGTCGCTATTTCAGCTAAGCTACATAATTCATAAGGGTTTTCAATCATCATGTCAGGTTCCATTGGGTCAATTCACACTTGTTCATGCTTAAGTTGTGCCTAGGTAGGTTCATTCCCCTTCTTTCCCTTTAGGTTTTGAAGGAAATTTCTCTTGAATGGTCAAATCATTAGCAAAACTTGTATCCAGATGTTCATACACCTTCCCCTATCCTCCATGTACCTTATTAAACACTTCCCATCACTGAGATCCCCCAAATTCCTCATTTTTGCACAAACCCTAGTTTCTTGCCACAACTTGGCAATTTTCTAGGCTAGGCTTGTGTTTTTTCCTTTTGGACCTCTTCCCCTCACTCGATCTCTAAGATTCCACTTTCCCCTACTTCCTAACATCCCTCCCTACTTCCAAAAATTTTTCCAAGAATTTAGAAGCCCCTTATCCTCTTCATTTCACTTCATTTCGACAAAATCCCTTGTTTCACACATCGGGATAAGTTTCACTCAAAAGATGTTCCAGAGCAATCAAAGATGAATTTTCAAAAACTGAGAGAGGTTTTTGTCCAAAACATGCCAAAGAAGAAACAACTCCTTCACTTTTTACACAGGTGTCATGGTTTTAGAGAAATGTCAAAACTACAATCGCCTCGGGAGAATTGATGCACCTCTGAAGTGACCTTGGGAAAATCAAGTTTTCTCCTAGCTTGGTTGGCCAAATAACTTTCTTGATGAGCCAAAGGATAACTAGAAAAAAATATATTTCCAATTAACTATCATGAGCTCAATTTGGAGTTGAGGAAGGCATTAAAAAGTTGACTGCAACAGCACTCTGCCTTGAGGCAGCCTCATTTGGCACATTTTGACCAGTTTTGGGAGATTTGAGTTTTGACAAGGCAAATGAAATCAAAATTGCAACATTCTAGTTGGGTTGGAAAGTAGACTCAAAGACCTTTCCAACGAGCTATCTTGCGCCCAATTGGGACACTGGGAAGGCCTCCAAAATCCTCCTGCAAAATGCACTATGTCATTGGGTGCGCGCGGCGCATCAGGATAGGCACGCGGCGCATCAGGCCACTTTCTGCTGTGTAAATTAACATAGGCGCGGCGCACTCAGAGAGAATGGCGTGTTGGGTAAAGCACGTGGCGCATAGGGTTTGTGCCTACAAATTCACCAAGAAATCGCTCAATTACCTCTCCTCACGCCTAAATTCTCAGGTAGGCCTGCAATCATGACTTGGTTTTGTTTTTGGATGGTGTATATGAAGAAATTAGCTTCTCTTTTTCATGAAAACCAAGTGTAAAAAACCCTCCATGTTCATCAAATTTCTATAAGGTTTCAAGTACAAAGTTTACTGTAGGGTTTTTAAAAATTATTGTTGCCAAGGCTTCTTTTTCCCTTGTTTAACATTTCCTATATTCCCCAAACTATTTTTCCCAATTATTCCTCTCTCAAAACCCTAAACTCTCCCTTCTCCTATAACCATATCATCCCTACCTTGTTTCAAAACCCTAAAACATTTCTATTCCCCTTTCCCTTCCCTAATTTCCTCATTTTATTTCCATTGTTCCCATTTCCCTAATGTTTCCCTTTTCCTAACAATTCCCGTCATTTATGTCCCCTTGGTCACAACTTTTTGATAAAAAGACAAAAGTCAACAGTCAACTTTTGGCACACAGTTTTATATCAGCAAATATATATATTCCAGCCACCTTGTTGTTAAAGAACATGTTAGAGACCGAGTCTGAATATGAGCAGGATTATGATAGTGACTCTACACCGGAGGTCACTGTGCCTAATGTGCCACAGAGGTATCACAAAGGTGGCAAGAGTGGAAAACATGTTAGGGAGGAGCCTACCTCTTTGGCTCAATTGCAAGCTTGCCCGCTTGCCATGGATTGCTTTCAGCGCCAAACATGTTACCAATATTGTGAGATGATCTCACAAACTCAACATCATCGGGAAATGGTCCGTCTATTTGTCCTTAACTTACAGGATGGTCATGTGAACCTTGCTGGAGTGGATTTCACTTTGTCACCCGACATTATTTCTCAGGCCATCGGAATACCAAATGTGGGGGAGGAATGGAGTAAACGCCAGATGCTGGACAGATATTATTATGAGCCATATGTCAAGCTCGCATATATCAGACACTTGAGCGCGGCCTTTCCTTTTAGATACCTGAAAGATGAGTTTGCACCATTGATGAAACTCATCATTCAGTATTTCAGTTGTGAGGGTAGATTTTCATGTCTCTATGCGTACCATGTACGTTTGTTGATGCATTTCACACGTGTACGTATGATGAGCATTCCGTTTTTCATGTGCCAAAACATAGAGAGGATGGTACCCTTAGTACAGAGGAAGACCTCGACACATCAGCACAGGAGCATATATCACTATGCATTGATCAAAATCATAGTGATGCATCAATTGACACAGCAGGGTATTGCTTGGGAGGATTTCATAGCCCGTGATTTCTTTTCCACGCTATAGCCTCCTCCAGAGATCGTCCATGATGAGGGAGGGCCTTCACAACAGTTTGACATTCATGAGACCGAGCATGTTGATGCTCCAGCATATGTGACATATCAGAAAGGCCCTACGGCCTTATTTGCAGCTGCACGACGAGTACTATCTCCACCCGGGGTGGAAGGGGTCTCGTTGACATCATCAGCAGAGCGAGTATTATCTCCACATCATGTGGAAGGGGTCTTGCTTCCATCTACAGCACATGTACAGAGTCAGGACAGGGGCAAGAGACCCATGGTTGATGAGGGTCCTTCAGGAGTTCAGGATACCGATATCATTGATGTTGATGCTAGTTCGCCTAACTCAGAGCTTAAGGAGATTATCTGAGAGAAAGGGGCCGAGAATGAGTCGCTGCAAAAGAAATTGCAGATGGCTAAATGGGTGATCAACTACTTAGAGCAGCGCAACAAGAAATTGGAGGATGAGCATGAACTTTATGAGCTGCGCAAGATTCGTGAAGATCGGGAATTAGCTCGTAGGAGACCCGGTGATTTGACACCTATTGATCAGGAATCGATGCTCATCCAGGTGAACACTCACTTGGAAACGTTGTTGGTGAAGGCAAACAGGGACAAGGACATGCTTCGCCACATGAAGACTCGCTATTAGGCTCGCATGCATGTTTGCAAAGCGAGAATGAAGGTCCTCAAAAGGCGTTTGAGCAAAGTACAAAAACAACGCAAAAGGCTTGATCCGCTTCGAGTTTTGGCCGAGGCTTCACTAGTTGAGCATGATACATGATGGAGGGTCTTCACTCCAATTTTGGGCACATTTGGAGAAAATTTTGTCATTTCAAAATTTTTGGCTTGCAAAACAGGTTTTTGGGTTCTATGCGTCACGCTCAGCATGCGACCCACAAAATGGAGAGGTCCAAATCACAAATGGCTTACATTTTTGGATTTTTCATGCTGAAATACACATGCTCAGCAATTGCCAAGGCATTTCATCAAGTTTTGGGTGATCAAAAGCTCAAAAAACATCATGAAAATCACCTTTCTGCCACTTTTTGCATCAACAGGTAGTACTTCTGGGAGAATTCCCTTTTGGAGGGTCAAATGGAGACCAAATTGGAAAATTCCACTTGGGTTGGAAAGTAGACATCCCGAACTTTCCAACACGCCCACTTGAGATCAATTTGGATGTCGGGAAGTGCCCCAAAAGTAGCTGCAAAGGCGCACCGCGCACAGGGCTCAGGCGCGCAGCGCACAGGATGTTTTGGCTCAGTTTTCTTCCTCAGCGTAGCGAATCAAGCCAGTTTCACCCGTTTTAACTTGTGATAGGATTTTTCACCCTCCTTGATGTAATTATTGGATATTTATGTTGTTATGACACTTATTTACCTATTCTAGATGATTCATTCATAAAATAGCAAAAATGTAATGAATGAATTGGTTTCCTAGCTTATAGAGGCAAGTTGTTTTGACTGCCTAGATTGTAGTGCTTAGTTTAGAATTGGCTAAAAAAGCTCCTAGGATGATGAGATCAACCCCTAAGTCAATGGAATGTGTTATCTTGCCTATATTATGTATTGTCTTACTCATTTTTAGGGTTGGACTCTTGGGATAGCTTGAGACTATATTGTACATATTTTATCAGCATTTTTGGCAAAGGAAAGACCAGGGTTTTGTAGCACTATTTGGGATCCATGTGGCTTTATGTCTTGATGGTGTGTTTCTCTCAGTACTTGTAAGTTGTGTATGTGCATCATTATCTCTATTAAATCTTCTCTTATTAAGCAAATGAAGTGTTAAGGTAGAATCCATGAAATTGATATGCTCTGCCTTTAAATTTGTTTAATATTCTATGTTTTCTTCAGTTTAAGGAGAATCCTTGAGACCCCTTGCTCTCCTTAGCCTATCACCGGTCTCATCTATCCATCTCACCTGATTTAAGGCATCAAAACAATTGCCTATCTTTCCCCAAGTGGACCTCTGCAAAAGCTGTGCCTCATCCCCGCACCCAAAATTGCCTTTCCCTTGATTTCAACAAAATCATTAAAAATCAATTGTAAACTCTTTTGTACTTCATACCTAGCCTAAAATTAGTCATCAATTCGGTCATCTCGAGCTTTTTCGATTATCTTTTTACGAGTTTGACCCGGAGAGATCCCTCTCCTATCCTCATAGGGTTAGCTATGAGGCTGAGCGTGGTTTGATGTGGCCTTGAGTCTTGCCTTATTTCAGCCTAAGGCAGATTTGAGCGCTAACAAAACCGACGATGTATGATGCTGACAGGGAAAGGAAAGGTTTCCAAAGAGAGCAGCCATCCTGGGAGGTGAATAGGAAAGGCATTGCCCATCAGAAGGAAAAGGTACTGCGAACACGCTAGCAGTTATAATAAGGCCCGAAACCCAGTCAAAACCATTCCCTCGCCTGTTGCAATAAATCTAGACATCATTCACCTGACTGAAAGAATTGAAAGCCTACAAGACCTTGCCTTGGTGGGTAAATGGCATTTCCCAGAAATGGATGATGTCACGGTAAGAAAATGGCTTGAGGTTTAGTGGAAACTGGTAATTGGATATTCCCCGATTATTTCTCATCTCATGAAAGAGTGGTATTGATTTCTTTTCTTGAATTCCAGCGATGTAGAATCCATCCTGAAGTGTCCCTGGGTTTATAAAAGGAGTTTCCTCGCTCTCTACAGGAAGTATATTGGATATAACCCCCTGAAAAATACTCCCTCGAATAACCTAATTTGGGTAAAGCTCCCAAACCTTCCCCTGGAGATGTGGTCAAAGGAGACCCTAGCTGAGATAGGTAATGCCATTGGCAGATTCATTTACATTGACCCAAGATGTCTTGGAAAAAGAGACAAGAGAATAGTGTGGATTCTCATTGAAAAGGCCTATAGGGGGGGGGTTTCCTAACCATATTGAGATTTCCTAGAGAGACTTTAAAATTAAACAAAGACTAGATTTCTGGGGCTGTACGTTTTAACCCCGTACAAAAATTACTTGCATACGAATTCTAAATCACAGGAAAAATAAAAATGCAAGAGCATAAAACATAAAACACGTATACATAGAGATTTCCCATTGGATCCCAAAACCGGGACTACCAGCTTGATTTTTCATTATGTTCCTTTCAATGTTACAATACATATTTATACATGTCGAAGCATCCA
>APFE030772850.1:7719-30682 GCA_000404065.3 Pinus taeda | reverse complement strand
AGAGCCTTAAATTCTTTAAACTTGTCAAAGACTTCGGATTTCTTCTTAAGGAAATATATCCATGTATTCCTTGAGAATTCATCTATAAATGATACATAGTACACAGACTTACCGAGTGATGGAACTTTCACAGGTCCAAACACATCATGTGCACAAGCTCTAATATTTGTTTCGTCCTCTTACCACCAGAGGGGAAACTCACCCGATTTTGCTTCCCATATACACAATTTTCACAGAAATCAAAATCCAGAGAGCTATTACTCATACCTTCTACCATACCTTTACCATGAAGTATTCCAAGGCCCTTCTCTCCAATATATCCAAGCCTTTGATGCCACAAACATGGTCTTCTCTCCAGAGACCACTAGATTTTCTGCTCCATTTTCAGGAGCCATAGAACTATTGCACCCGTCAAAAACAGTGCTTCCTTGCAGCTTGTACAGAGTTCCAATCCTAACTCCCCACATCAATACCAGTGCTCCTCGAACCATCTTGCAGGTATCCTTCTCGAACACTGTCTTTACACCTGCATCATCCAACTTGCTTACAGAGATCAGATTTCTGGCCAACGCAGGAATATGCAGAACACCCGGAAGGGTTCTAACCTTTCCACCTTGCAACTTCAACTTTACTTTTCCGCGACCAATGATTCTAGCCTTCCTATCATCTCCTAAGAAGACATCACCACCATCATATTTCTCATACTCGCAGAACCACTCTCTATGGGGAGTGAAGTGAAAGGATGCACCTGAGTCAATCAACCATGCCTCATGATCTACATGTGTACTTGAGAAGCCAAGTACACATCCCCACCTTCATCTGAGGTGGTTTTCGCCTCTGCAGAAGGAGCATCATCAAAACCCTTTCCTTTATCAGGAACTTTAGATTTACACTCCCTTTTGAAGTGCCCTTCCTTTCCACATTTCCAGCACACCACCTTTGTAGGTTTTTCTAGAGATTTAGATCTCCCTCTAGATTTAGATCTCCCACTCGATGACTTATTTTTTGTTTCTGTTTTTGGGACCCGGTCCTCGTACAGACAAGGCATCACCATTCTGGCTGGTCCTATATTTTTTCCGTCTCATCTCCTCCATCAGCAAGGCTTGAGACTATTCATCAAACGTAGAGCAGTTGCATTGCTACCTATTGCAATAACCAGACTATCCCACGAGTCCCTGGTAGAGAACACAAACAAACCTGATTGCACTTATCTTCATCTGAAATTTTTTAAATATCAACAGATAATAACTGCTTACCACAAGTATTAATCATTCAGATGCTCTGTCACGATTCTTCTGCATCTTTCATGCCTCAGGTTAATAGCAAGCTTTTTCGTAGGAACAATTATTCACCAGAGACTTAGATTGGTACAAAGTCCCTAACTTGTCCCACAAAGCCTTCGCCGTAGCTTCCCCTGATACATTCGGAAATACTGAATTTGAGACACACAATCGTATTGTGCTCTTTGCCTTCCGATCCAACTTCTTCCATTCTTCATCGATAACTCCCGTTGGTTTAGTACCTGAATCTACCGCAATCCACTGATCTTTATCCACCAACAGATCCTCCATCTTGAGTTTCTACAACTCAAAACTCTGACCATTGAACTTCTCATCTCTATCTTTTCCGCTGCTTTCCATCTTCTTTCACCACCAGAATTGATCTCGCAGATCTCCCACTGAACAGGGTCTACCACGGCCCGAGCGAAACCCCCCAGCAACAAAGGCGTCCCCTTGAAGCCAAAACAGCTCCGATACCAAATGTAGGTTTTAACCCCGTACAGAAATTACCTGCATACGAATTCTAAATCACAGGAAAAATAAAAATGCGAGAGCATAACACATAAAACATGTATACATAGAGATTTCCCACTGGATCCCAAAACCGAGACTACCAGCTTGATTTTTCATTATGTTATTTCATGTTACAATACATTATTCTATACATGCCGAAGCATCCAATACCATGGACGAAAACCATCGCGCCAACCATAGACTGAAACCATCGCGTCAAAAAACATGTGCGAAATCATGCACAAAACCATAGTGTGGTCCGCCCAACCTACATAGGGTCCAAAACCAAAATTTTCCGGGGCGCTGCCCCAGACCCCATAAAGTGGGGTTACGGGTACCCCTCAAACCCCCTATTAACTATGTGGAAAGAATATAACACAACCCAATAGGGGCATCCCTTTCAGATGCTCCGCATGTCATAGAACAGGACACCTTATTAAAAATTGTCATTGGCATCCGTTTCCAAAATGCAGATTGACTCATCGAAAGATTCAGACAGATCTCCCGTGCTCACTGAAAACGAGAACGCATCTCCTATGACAAGCTTTTCTCCGACGGAACTCGTGGATGGGAAATATTTTTAAAATATGGATAAAAAAGTCACCCAATCTCCATAGTATTTGTCTCATGACTTCTCTTGTGATCTCGAATCCAGACCTAAAAGCTCAGGAAAGTTTGTTTGCACTTCTAAAAACAAGACTCCTGCTTTCCAGTGTCTGCCCTTTTCGGAACCTAAAGACGACAAAGATGTTTCGTCCCCTCCTCCTGTCCTGTTAAAGGACTTTATAGTGGGTTCCCACCCCATTCTTATTTCCTCATCCACGTCGTCGCCCAAAAAGAACTTATTACCATCCTCAAAAGGCAAGGAGCCAATGGCGGTTGTTACCCCTCTAAAATCCCCGGCCTCATCACCAGCAAATTTGTATGACAGTGACTTAGACTTTCTTCTTAGCAGAAAATCTCTTAAGCTAGAACCTTTAACTATCCATAAACCTTGTAATCCTGCCCCTCCATTCATAAGCCCGAACCCTGCAAAGAACATAACAGTGAGGAAGAAGCACAATGGAGGCAACAAACATTTTAGGGGGAGGACAATTGCTGCAGACAGTGGTATAAGGAACCTGGCTCTGACTGACATTCCCATCTATGATATGTCTGAATCTTAGCCTCTTAGAGCAAGTGTGGCTGGCGAAACTTCCAAATGACCTTTATGATATCCATGAACATTAGAGGTCTCAGAGCAGACCTTAAATTTTTGAAGCTAAAGGATCTTTTCTACTCTGCTCACCCAAAAATCATTTTAATTCAAGAAACTATGCATAGCGATCATGTGTCCATAGCCCATTTTAGGAATATGTTCCCCTCATGGTTCCTGGTGGCTTCAGAGGCCAAGGGTCTATCGAGTGGGCTAGCGGTTTTGTGGGATCCTGTTTGGATCAGGGCTAAGGTGTACAAGTTTTTTGCTAGCATCCTCATTTCAGCGTCTATCAGAGGAAAAGATTACCCCATTAATATATTGAACACTTATGCCCCTTATAAGAACATGATCCCTTTTTGGGATAAGCTTTTTGCTTAAGATTTTTTTTTTTATATTGAATCACTAATGATTGCAGGTGATCTGAATGTAACACTAAGCACAAAAGAATGATGGGGAAACTACAGGAAGAGAGATCCGCTTGCTGATCGCATAAAGTATGAACTTCTGCATAGAAATTTTGTGGATATAGCTCCATCTAAAATGATGCTGACGTGGGATAATGGAAGAACAGAGAAGGCTTATATCGCTAAAAGGATCGACCAGTTCATTGTTCATGCTAGCATTATAGATAAAATGGGAATGCCACACTCTTCCATTGGGAATGAATTTATATCCGACCATAGACCAATTTATCTCAGCTGGAAGGAAAATGGTTTCAGAAAGGGGTACCCTTTTAAATTCAATAGAACATGGTTGGAAGATCTAGACTTCAATGAAGTCATAACTAAAACTTGGAAGGATTTATCTGCAAAAAACATGACTCCTTCGTTTATGACTTTCAGAGATAAGCTAGCTGCCATGAGAAAAGTGGTCAAAGATTGGCAATTTAAAAAAATACATAGGGATAGAGCTACTATTCAAGAAACGTAGAAGGAACTAGGCAGTATTTTCAAGAATATGGATGCTAACTCCATCTCTTTCAACACGAGATGTTGAATAAAAGATCTAGAAAGGAAAAAACAAAACATTCTGAGGCAGGAGGAAGCCTCTTGGAGGCTTAAAAGCAAGATAACTTGGCTTAAGGAAGGTGATAGGAATACTAAGTTCTTTCATAGGTATGCTAATTCCATGCGCGAGAAAAATACCATATGGAAAATAAGTGACAGTCAGGGAGGCTATCATGTCTCACAACGAGATATCTCTAAGGAAGCTGTAAGACATTTTAAAAACCAATACAAAAGAAGGGAAGGATGTGGGTTCCAGGACATTCTTTGGGGTATTTACCTAGTTCCTCAAATGTTTGATGATGAAAAAAATGAGTGCCTCTTTTGGCCTATAATAAAGGATGAACTTTTGGGTGTTATGAAGGCCTTCAAAAAGGACAAATGTCCCAGCTCGGATGGCTGGACAATAGAATTTTTTATCCATTTCTTTGATATCATCAAGCAAGACCTGCTGAGGATGGTTGAGGCATCTAGAATTTTAGGTAGCATTCATCAGCTCACTTCCTCCACTCAAATAGCTCTTATCCCAAAAAAAGAGGAGGCAGTTTCCTTTCAAGATTACAGACCCATTTCCTTATGCAATATAACTTTCAAAAAAATCACAAAAATCATTGCTAAAAGGATAAAAGTGACTTTGGTCACCTTTCTTTCAAAGGATCAACATGCTTTTTTAAAGGGGAGAAATATTTTGGATGTCGTCGCTAATACTCAGGAAAGCCTGTTTTCTATTCTCTCAAAAAAATCTGATGTTGCCATTTTGAAAATTCATTTGCAAAGAGCTTATGATTGTTTGTATTGGGGATTCATAAGATGTTTATTAGCAAAGATTGGCCTGAAATCAAACTCCATTAGCTGGATCATGGCCTGTGTCGAAAACGTGAGCTATGCTATCATCATTAATGGTATGCCTTCTCCTTTATTTCCAACTGAAAGGGGGCTTCGCCAAGGGTGCCCCCTTTCTCCTCTTCTATTCATCCTGGAAATGAACTCTCTAAGCCTTCACATAATCAAGGAGGTTTACAAAAATAGGTGCAGGCTTGTCAAGATCTGCAGGAATAACTACATCTCGCACAACCTATTTGTTGATGGTGTTCTCATTTTTGCAATGCTTTGTAGGGTATCGTGGATTTTCCTGAATGAAATTCTTAATAGGTTCCAAAGCACTACAGGGTTACAGATAAACAAGGCAAAATCTACCCTCTTCCACAATGACATCAATATTGAAATGGTGAATTGGATCTCTGAGTTGTTTGGAATAGATCCGAGACCGATCAAGGATGGTTTAAAGTATTTGGGTTTTCAGTTAAAAGCCAATGATTACTCTAAAGCGGACTGGTAGTGGCTATTAGATAGGTACTACAAAAATATCTCGGCTTGGGAATACAAGTTCTTATCATTGGCAGGCAGGATTGTCCTAACTCAAGCTGTATTAACGCAAATGGCTATATATTGGGCACACATTTCTTTCTTCCCAGCAAGTATCATCCATAAAATGAACAAAATTTCTACTAATTTTATTTGGGGTGGTAAATCATATCGGAAAAAATATCACCTTTCTAAGATGGAAAAGATCTCTATGCCCAAGAGTTTAGGAGGTTGGGGATTACTGGATTTGAGGGTATTTGGTAAAGCACTCCTTTGCAAGTCACTGTGGAGAGGGATATTTGGCGAAGGGCCATGGAGCATCACTATCAAAAATAAATATATGAAAGGAAGGGACATGGAATACTGGTTCAGGATAAGAAGGATAGGAGCCTTATATGGTTCAGCTATTTGGCTCAATTTTCGCAAAATTGAACAATATTTCTTAAAGAATCTGAAGTGGAGATTACAATCTGGTAGCAGAATCCTTATTGGCATTGATCCCATCTTGGGTGGTCAGGAGAGCATATCCTTTCCTGAGAAGCTTCTTTTTTACTTCCACAGACATGTATTTTTACTTGGGACAAGCTCATTTCAGCCTGGCAAGGTCCAATCCCCCTTTGGAAAGAGGCCATTGATTTTGGCATGCTAGAGTCTATGGCTGGGCTTTGGAACTCCGTCAAGGAAACTCTGAGAAGCTGTGGTTTTCATCGCTCAAGGACAGTGGACTATCTGATATGGACGGTGCCAAAAGCTAGCATGTCAGTTCAGGTAAAAGACATTTACACAGATTTGATTGGTTCAAAGGCCTCTCTCTCTATCTCAATTTTTCCTCCACTATTTTGGAAGATAGGATGCCCCCAAACTTAATATTGTTCTCGTGGTTGGTGTTCCATGAGAAAAATTTGACTTGGGAAAATTTAAGGAAAAGGAATTGGCATGAGCCGAGTAGATGCACTTTTTGTGATTCAGAGGAGGAGTCCAATTTTCATGTGTTTTTCCAATGCAAATCTTTGTTGCATATCTAGCAGGTTTCGGCAAATTTATATTGTTTTCCTCTTACTATTTTTGTTTCAACTCATGCAGCTTTTGAGTGGTGGAGTGGGCAAAGAGACTTTTGGAGGCCCATGATTATTATTGTCCTATGGTGTGCTTGGAAATGGAGGAATATCAAAATTTTCAATGAATCAAAGAACCCTCTTAAGTCTATATTGCAAAATATCATATCCTTCTATGATTCTTTGCCAAAAAAGCAGGCCAAAATGAAAAAAAGCATCAGTAAAGAGAATGAATGTCTCCACATAGATTCCCCAAAAGCATTTTTTGATGGTGCTGAGAAACAAAATAATTGTGGATGCGGGGTGTTAGGACCCAGAATTGACCAATTTTGACCTTATATTTCCATCATAATATTATCCTTTTTCAGTCATAAGTTATAAGTTTTAATCGTACAATGACTTGATTACCCCAAGGTATGGAGTAACTTCTCGCATATCTATATGTTTAACTGTTCACTGCATATTCGTAAGTACCTGTGTATTTATCTTTGGAAAGCTAACTGAATTGTTAAGTAATTGTCTTAAGCTGCAGGAAATATAACCTACAGTCATTGTAACACCAAAAACAACAACTACGCAGTTGCTGCAACACCAGAAGCAGCAACCGCGCAGTTGATATAGTCAGCAACAGATATTATCTAAAGCAGGTATTTTTGCACCAGCTGAGAATCACAATGGCAATTATCTGAGACGTGGTTAAATCAAGCAATTGTCCAAAACAAGAAGAACACAGCCACCCGAACTCAGAACCAGAATAGCATGGGGAATCGACGAGAGGAATATGCATATCCCAAGGAAGACGGACGAAGACAGTTATTAGCTGTGTAACAGTCTAAACAAAGAATATATCATTATATTGTTGCAACAACACCTCTGTATTTCTTATTTTTGATTAAACGGGTCAAACAACTGAACCGTAACAATCTATTGTAATAAATGTCTCCTCTATAAAGAGGAGACATCTACATTAGTCAAGGGGTGGTAAGAGAGTATTTTGTAAACATATCAGCAATTCTGAACTTCACTGTATCTGAATTTTTGACGGATGAATAGAAGAACGTTCTGAGTATTTAAGCTATTCTTCACATTCTGGGGAATCTTGTGAGAGGGACTGGGCCCAACTTCCTCACAAGATTCACCCATTTACTTTGCTGTCAAGTGTGTAAGTGTGTGATAGTTTCCTTTTGTAGATACTCTGTTTTGGACTTTGTAGCATTACCTCTTGAAGTTCTGTTTTGCTAGCACTCTGTTTTATCTAGTTCTTCGAATTTGTGCAAGTGTGTTTCACCGGTGAATCTGAGTGCAGTTTGTGTTAGCAATCTGATTCCAGGGGCAGGTGCTGAACGTCCTCATCTGGAGGATAGGGTCCTGATCCTCTACCAACAGAGCATCCATTTCCTTGTTTCTTAGATCTGTAATTTTAATTAATTCTTTTTCAACATTGTGATAACTTATTACAGGAATTAAGTATACTACAGCTTTCAATGCTTTTAGAATTTAAGTACAAACAGTACGCAGTGGCCTTTGGAATAAAAAGCCTTTCCCAGGTTGACAATTAATGTGGTACTTGATTGTTTAATTAATAAACAATTCAACTAGCCAACATTTTGGCGCCGTTGCCGGGGAAGGCAACTAAAGATTTCTAAAGGCATTAATGATTTCTTTGTAAAAATAACAGGTGCATGAGAGGACGCAAGAAACCTAACTTCACAGGCGGCAAGGGAGGAAGAAAGACCTTCATTGACGAAATCATCTTGAAGGCTGAAACATCGCAGAGAACGAGTTCCCGGAGACCTCAAATATAGTACTCCTCACAAACGGATCGACAGACGGAGGAAGTAGTGGGGCCTGAAAGGAAGCTGGAAGTATCTGAACACACTGAGGAACCGGTAGAGGAACCTGAAGAACCTGAAGAACCTGAGGATACAGAAGATAAAGTAGGTGACTCAGGAGAAAGACCAATGGAGGATAACAGAGCAGAAGGAAGGGGGGAGAACTCACTCTCTACCCTGGAATTCCCTATTGGGGACCTGCCAAGAGGAACAACTCCTATGAAGAACATTCCCCTTTCAGCACTACCCAATTTCCATGGGTTATCCTCTGAAGACCCGGATGAATTCCTCTTTGAATTCGATATATTATGTAGAAGTTATGATTATATAAATTCTAATCAAAAACTGAAATTGTTTCCAGCAACCCTAAAAGGGAATGCATTGAGATGGTTCATGAGCTTAGAGTCTCAGGCAATTTCTACCTAGAACCAGATGAAAGAAGCATTCTTGGCCAAATACCAAGATTACTGCCGAACAAGAGAAAGGAAGGAAGAGCTGTTGATACAGAAGGAGGATGAGAGCTTAGAAGATTTCGTGGAAAGGCTGCAGTATAATCTGCAGAGGTCTGACCACCCCACTATGAGTAAAGACATTCTGAAGACCATATTGTTGAAGGGGGTCAAAGATGACTGCTTGGACATGTTGAACATGCTGGGAAAAGGGGACATCTCCAAGGAACCATTTGAAGAAATTGTTAATCTCTGCATGAGGTTCTCAAGAGGAGCAGGGAACAGATCGAAAAGCAGAGATAATGTGTATTCGAGAGTTCAGAAGTCAGCCAGTGGAGGAGCAACAAGAGCTGAAATAGGTAATTTATTAGAAGAATTTAAAACTGAAATGTTAAGTTCTTTTACTTCACAAATCGATGCTCTGCAGGTTAAGAAGAAACATGCAGAAGCAGAAGCTGCTTTAGCTATTTTCTGTTCTAAATACAGAGGCAAACACCCACTTAGGGAATGCCCATTGGATAAGACACCTATCTGTATGATCTGTAAATTGGACCATGAAACTCAACAATGTCCTTCTTTGCCCGGAATCAAAGAAGCATTGCAGACAACTGAAGAAGAGGCTGAAGCAGTGTATCTGATGACACAAAGAAGGCAATGGCCACAAAGACAAGGTATGAATTCTAATACAGCATTTAGTCGTTGGAACAATAATTCTCCTTTTCAAACAAACTACCCACCCATGAACCAAATGCAGTACCCACCCTTTAATGCAATGAATTTTCCACTTATGCAACAACCTAATCTCCCTTTTCCTGATCCTGCTATGTGGAATCCCTGGGCCCCATAGCAACCATATTTCAATCAATGGAACCCAAATTGGGCAGCCCAGCAAATACCATTTCCTTAGCAACAACAGTCTCTTTCCTTACCACCCAATACTTCCCAGAATAACGAGGCAATGAGACCCCAGCTGCCTGTGCAACCTAACCCTAACCCGAACAATAATAAAGCTTTGCAGGTAATTAACATTCAAAATCAACCTGCCCTTCCCATGCAATGTAACGACATCCATTTACGTTCTGGAAGAGTAGTTGAACCCATCATAGATGACATCACTGATTCCGAAAAAGAAGAAGTTAGGAAAGGAAAGTCATCCAATAAAGATACCGAAATTATTGAATCAAAAAGAAGAAGTTAGGAAAGGAAAGTCATCCAATAAAGATACCGAAATTATTGAATCAACTAACAAGGCTGACCAAACAACTGAACCACCCTTCCCTGAAAGATTGACTCTAAGTAAAACGTTTGAGCCGCCAGCCTTTAATCTTTTAGGAGAACTGCAGAACTTATACGTTAAAATTCCATTATTACAAGCATTAAGAGATGTCCCTATCTACGCCAGAACTGTTAGAGATATTTGTGTCAGGAAACCTGGAAGAAAAGCCAAGGAGCCCCTCACAGTTCATGTGATGGGAGAACTGACTGCTATAATGACAGAAAAAGACCCTCCTGTGAAATATGGTGACCCTGGTCACCCTACAGTAACAGTTTAGGTTGGTAAGACCTTTGTCTCTAAAGTTCTAGTGGATTTAGGGGCTGCAATAAATATTATGACATTGGAAACATCACAATTACTGCAGTTGAAACATTTGATCAGGGAAACTCCAACTATTTTAGAACTGGCCGATCGCTCCACAATCAAAACTGAGGGAGTAATCGAAGACCTGGTAATCTCTGTAGAATCCTGGAATTACCCAGCCGACTTTGTGGTGCTACAAACTAAAACAAAGTTGGGGGCTCATCCACTAATCTTAGGAAGACCATGGTTAGCTACAGCAGATGCTTTCATCAGCTGTAGATCTGGATCAATGACAATATCCAATGGCCAGGAAACTAAACAATTGACTCTTTACCCCCATGCCACACCCATGATCAATAGCGATAATTCAATATGGGTAGACTATGAGGATGAAGAAGCCCAACCTATTTTAACAATTGGACAAGCCTTAACTCTCAAGAACTCAAATGAAGATGAATTAATCAGCAACTTCATTTCTGAACCCTCTTCGGTTAGCTCAGAGATACATAATCACCTCACCACAATCCTAGAATCAGAGTCCCAGAACGATCTCGAAACTGAAAATTCATCTCAGATATTAGCCGGTAGTCCTTCCAAAAGTGTGACAATAGAAATCGAGCCAGGAAAGACATTGAATATAAATCCAAATCTAACAGAGGATCAAAAGCAGCAGTTAATGAAGCTACTTAAAGAAAACAGGGAGGCATTCGCATGGGATTACACAGACATGAAAGGAATTTCCCCTGAGCTGTGTACTCATCGGATTTACATTAAAGAAGGATCCCGTCCAGTTTGTCAACCCCAGAGGAGGATGAATCCCAATCTAAGAGAAATAGTAAAAGAAGAGCTTCAAAAGCTGTTAAATGCAGGATTTATATATCCCATATCTGATAGTGAATGGGTTTCTCCGCTAGTAATAGTACCCAAGAAAAATGGGAAATGGCGAGTATGCGTAGACTATAGAGCCCTAAATAAGGCCACCCAAAAAGACCATTTCCCGTTACCATTCATTGATCAGGTATTAGATAGCTTAGCTGGTAAAAAGTTCTTTTCCTTTTTGGACGGATTCAACGGTTATAATCAAATAAGGATTGCACCCCAGGACCAGGATAAAACCACTTTTACTAGCCCTTGGGGGACCTTTGCTTATAAGGTTCTCCCATTTGGTCTGTGTAATGCACCAGCAACATTCCAGAGAGCGGTCATAGGCATCTTTTCTGATATGGTAAATGATTCCCTAGAGATTTTTATGGACGACTTCACTCATGGAACTGCCTTTGAAGATGCTTTGTAGAATCTAGAAAAAGTACTCAAGCGGTGTATTGAAGCACACCTTGCCTTAAGTACTGAGAAATGCCACATGATGATGAATGAAGGCATTGTATTAGGCCATTATGTTTCATTACTAGGAATTCAAGTCGAACTGCAAAAATACAAGTCATTTTGACCCTCCCTATTCCCAAAACCCAGACAGAAGTAAGAAGCTTCTTAGGACATGCAGGGTATTACAGAAGATTTATCAAAGATTTCTCTAAGATAGCTTCCCCTCTGTTTGTATTATTAACAAAAAACGTTGAATTTAAGTGGATTGATGGTTGTGGAAAAGCATTTGATCAGCTTAAACATCAGTTGTCCATAGCTCCCATTTTAAGAGGACTTGATTGGGCACTTCCCTTTCACATATCCTCTGATGCTTCAGACACTGCCATAGGAGCTGTCCTGGGACAGGAAGAAAATGGTCTCCCCTACGCCATTTATTTCATTAGTAAAAACATGACTCCCGCGGAACTTAATTACAAGGTCATTGAGAAAGAATTTCTAGCAGTTATCTACGCTATCAATAAATTTAGGCACTACATCACTGGTTATACTACTTTTGTGCATACTGACCATTCGGCCATCAAATATTTAATGAATAAATCTGTTACAAATGCTTGAGTTACTAGATGGCTACTGTTATTGCAGGAATTCGATATCACAATTGTGGATAGACCAGGAAAGGAAAATGTAGTTGCTGACTTTCTTTCTCGGTTAAAAATTAATGAAAATATTCCAGTAGATGATTCTTTTCCCGATGAGTATCTATTTGCAGTTTTTGCCCACTCACCTTGGTATGCAGATATTGCTAACTACTTAGTTGCAGGAAAATTACCATCACACCTATCGCACAAAGAAAAAAGGAAAATCATTCAGCAAAGCGCTAGGTATAGCTGGATAAGTGGATGTCTGTTTCACACAGGGATAGATCAGGAAATCCGGAGATGTGTTGGGGAGGATGAGATCTATGATGTACTAAAAGCTTGTCACGATGACCCTTGTGGAGGACACTTTGCAGACAAAAGAACAGCACACAAGGTACTCAGAATGGGATATTACTGGCCATCATTGTTCAAAGATGCCAGAAAGTATGTGAAGGCATGTGACAGCTGTCAAAGAATGGGCCAGCCTAACCACAGAGATGAAATGCCACTCAATCCCTAGGTAACCCTTGAACCTTTTGAGAAATGGGCATTAGATTTTTTAGGTCCTATTAATCCTCCATCTAATCAAAGAGTATACATATTAGTATGCACAGACTATATGACTAAATGGGTAGAGGCCAAAGCACTCATTAAAGCTAATGAAGA
The DNA here is from genome assembly GCA_000404065.3 of Pinus taeda. Classification (NCBI taxonomy): domain Eukaryota; kingdom Viridiplantae; phylum Streptophyta; class Pinopsida; order Pinales; family Pinaceae; genus Pinus; species Pinus taeda. The sequence continues at coordinate 17,780 of APFE030772850.1, read as the reverse complement.
AGCAGTATTAACATTCTTATTTGAAGAAATCTTTGTTAGATTTGGATTACCTAGAGAATTAGTCACTGATGGAGGACCTCCTTATAATTCCCATGGCTTCAAAGACACGCTCCAGAAATATCATATCCAACACAAAATGACTACACCATACCACCCCCAAGCAAACGGGCAGGTGGAAAGTACCAACAAGGTCATTGAAGCCATCTTGACAAAAACGATAAAGGAGAACAGAAAGGAGTGGTTTAAGAGATTACCTGAAGCCTTATGGGCCTATAGAACTACTTGGAGAAATACAATAGGCTTTTCACCCTATGAGTTAGTCTTTGGAAAGAATACCATTTTCCCTGTAGAATTTGAAATCAAAACCCTGAGAACTGCCTTAGCTGTTAACCTGGATTTAACTGATGCACAGACAGCTAGGTTGCAGCAGCTCCAGGAATTGGACGAGAAAAGACTGGAAGCCGTCCATCAAACAATGATGATACAACACCAAAGAAGCAAATGGCATGACAAAACCATCAAGCAGAAGCAGTTCCAGAAAGGTAATTGGGCTCTACTTTATGATTCTCGTTTTGAGAACTTTCAGGGCAAATTAAGAACAAGGTGGTTAGGACCATATGAAGTGGATGCTGTTTTTCCAAACAGGACGGTCAGACTTTTAACAATTGATGGGAGCAGAACACCATTGTTAGTAAATGGCTACCGACTTCAGTTATACCAACGGCCAGTTTCTAAGGAAGATTTTAAAACCACCTGCATGGCAATAAAACAGTATTCCTTTCCAGGGGAACTTACTACCCCTCAAAGCACTTGAATTTTTATTACTTATGCAATTTTTTTAGGATAGATATTATGTTTTTAAGAAACTAATAAATCCTGTCAAGGATTACGATATTATATTTCAGTATTTTGCAGATTTTAGGAAGCCGGAAGACAAGAAGTTTCGAAGAGATTAATGCGCGAATGTGGAATTCCCTGTTGTTGCAACACCACATTCCGTTGCTGCAACACCATCCCCGCTGCTGCAACACCATTTCTCGTATTGCAACATTATTTTCCGTTGCTGCAACACCACCCCCCGCTATCCAAAACATCATTCCCATTTCCGCAATATCATTCCCGTAAGTGCAGCATCATTCCCTGACTCCCATCACTGTAGTACATTTCCCATCCTCACAACTTTTTCTTTCCGGTAATTCCCTATCACCAAACACCAATTTTGGTGTTCCAATACCGTTTCCCGGACACAAAATACTCTTCCCCGGTTAAAATCACTCATGAGAACGAGAGTTATCACTGTAGCCCCAAGTAATAAATTACGATAAAAGATACCGCTCCTTATGACGACTATGACATCTGACTATCATTCCCATCATTATCATTACAAATTACCGATATTCCCACACCTTCAAATCCGTGGTAATCATTGTGACTCAGCGGAAGACGAGATAAGACTTTTTGACGCAGCAATCAAAAAAAGGTAAAATACAAGGTACGCACGTTTATCAATGGGCATTAAATAATAGATAATGCGGTGAAAGCTGATAGGACCATCAATTAGTTATATTTCCAATCAAATCGCTCACACGTAGAGGGGGGGAGTACCAAAGCAATTCCAATAATGATATACCACGCCAACTGCCGCCACCCTTAATTCTCCCGGTAATATGTAAAAGTCACCCTATCGCTGCATGCTACCATTTGTGACGCTTTACTCTGATCTGAAATCGGGAGCTCGGCTCTGAACTTGGAAATTTACTAAGCAACAACCATGGGTGGACCTCTTATCACATATGAACCCGCATCGACAGCAGTCCTGGAACTTTATCTGGACATTTAACAGATATTCTTGCAAGTAGGCTGGATAGAATATTTCAGGAGACTTCCGGACTTTAACGAGCAACAAGTCCTGGAATTCGTACGCAACTTAAGAGAGGGATTCTCTGTCGTGCAGGGAATTCAAATTCCAGTTACAGAGGAAGTAATAGCTCAAGCCACTGGGCTACCAACTAACGGTATAAGATGGTTCAGCAGGAAGCATTTGATTCTCAACACGCAGCAGGATTTCTTACGACCAGGCGAGCAGATAGAACCTAAGGGCAGAGGAGTAGCACTGCGGTCGTTACCTCCACCATGGCCAAGAATTGCCGAATTCGTCAAACAATACCTGACGTGTGAGGGCCGCTACCAGGTAATCTACCAGCACGATTTCATGCTGTTAAATCACTTAAGAAATGGTCAATTGATAAATATGCCATATTATTTATTGGGTTGCCTTAAGAATATGTCACGATATGCTGTTAATGCGAAGCAACCACTTCTGTCCCTAAAACACCACCGGTTAATCCAATTGCTCATTAATAGAGGCCTGGCCTTAAATAACCCGCCACCCCCCATTCATCCCCCGCAGGAAGCTGAAATTCCCCAACCAGAAGATGAACCCCCTCAGCAAGTAGAGGATATGCCCGAGCAAATCCCCCTGCAAAACCCTCAGCAGGCAGAACGCATTCCCGAACAAGCCCATCAAACATCTCTGCAAACTGCTGAAAACGAACAAGCAGCAAAAGTAACCGCAGAAACAACCCCATCCCCCGAAAAGGCCAGTCCTTCCACCCCCATACTCCACATTTCTACCGATGACTTTGACGATGATATCCCCATTTCCCTACTTAAGAGAAAGAAGCGTCAGACAAAGGAAACCCCACCAAAAAGAAGAAAAACCAGGGTTTCAGCCAAAACATCTGCTGCTCCGGCTACTACCTCTGAAATTGACCTGAAAAGGAAAATGCCCACATTTACGGCTTTCCTACCAAAACGAAGAACCCGGTCATCGTTAGTAGCCAAAATTCCGAATCCCCTTAGTTCACCACCCATTACTTTAAAAATCCGTATCCCCACTCGCCCCCAAAGTCCATCCCTTTCACCCTCAGAAGTGGAAATGCAGAACATTCATAGCTTCGTGACATCATATGTTAAGGTAGCTGATACACAAGAACCAGCTGCCGACACCCAAGATAATAAGGATTGAATGGCTGTAACATAAGAACTAGCCAAGCCCCCAGGTGATACACAAGAACCACCTATGGGGAATACTGACCAGGATGATGAAATGCAACCCCTGCCTCCACTGGAGCCTACTGCCCCGCAAGATCAGCCCACTATATCTGCCTTGCAAGAGGAAATTGAATTCCTAAGATTACAGATTCAGGATTATCAAGAGGAGATAATAAGGATTAAAGAAGCATATCAAAAGGAATTCAGCCTGCATGTTTTAGCGCGAGTAGCCTCGACAACAGAGAAAAGCGAAGACAATGAGTATATGTGCGCCACTTGTGGCGAAATATATACCCAAGCAGGATACAAGATAGTGGCGGAACCAAGAGAGAATGTTGCCACTGTTGCAGAAGAAACGGAAAGACCTGCTGCTGCACAGACAGAAATATCACAACCCTCTGCTAGAATGGAAGGACCTGTTGTTACACAAGAACCAACAGGCTCCCAAGAGAAAGTGCACACAGAAGAACCTGTTGTTACACAAGAACCAACAGGCTATCTGGAAGGGAAAGATCAAATCAGGGAACTTACCGTAACACAAGAACCAGTAAGTCCCCTAGCAGAGACAAAAGAAGGAGAAAATATAGACTCACCACGGCCCACCCAAATTATTATGGAGGGAATTTTTACACAGAAATCAACAAAGGAGCAAGAAGATACAAACCTACCCCGGCCTACCCCAGTTGCCATAGCACACAGTGAATCAGGACAGCAACAGGATGGGATACTAGCTGCAAATGAAGAAAAAGATGAGGGAGTATTCCAGCCTACTCCAACAGAACAAATTTTTCTTACTGATGCTTACACACAAACAGAGTCTCCCTCTGTTAATGATGCATGTATAGAAACAGAAAGCTTTCAGGCTTTGAAAGGAAAATGGTGTAAAGAGTATGAGCAGTCAAAGGGTAAAGCATTTGAACAGCAGAAAGGGACCTGGTTTAATCACGCATACAGAAATTGGGAAGCAATTGAGCAATGTAGGGCTCAATATAAAGAAATCTCAGAGTTGAAAACCAGAATGACCCAGATGTTCGGATTATTTCAAAGAATACTGGCTATGAGGAAGCCATCTTTTAATTATGCAACATTTTTAAGGGAGAGATTGACATACTTGCAGATAAAAGCTGTAAGAGAAGGGAGACCCTATCAGGTGGTCACAGTAGAACAGTTTATGCAAACTTTTGCAGAGGCACCTAATAATGACCAAAACCTTCTATGTGAGCTTTACCTACACAATGAAGCAATATCTGAAGAAAGGGACAAGAATATGTTACCTGTGGTTGGTGACATACAGCTGAGAGCCTTCATTTCCTTCTTAGCCAACCAGCTCACATGGCAGAATGCCTTCGTCTCAGCCCAACATAATGAACAAAATTGTCTTATGTGGATTAGGGCTGAACCACAGAATGCAACTACTTTTATTGTACAGCACCAAGCATTGATAAAGAATGCGGATATGAAAAATCATCTCAGACAATTGCAAGCAACAATCCTGAAGGACTGTCAGCACTATTTGAGAACCAAAGTGCCCTTGGTCGTTAGAGCAAATAATCTCTTTTGGGAAAACTGCCCCAAAGAAAGGAAAGAATATCATCCTTACAATCCAGTAAATTTGCAGATAGCACTTACAAGGGTACCTTTTTATATTAAATGCATGCAACACTGTGCTGAGAGTTGGATAGGCTACAAGTTTAAATTTCCACTTTTATGGTTACCCGGGGAACAATATAAGGGTCAGTTTGGGTTATCTACTAAGGAGGAGGTAGTAGCATGGAGACAGATACAGACTGTCTGTGGTTTCAGAAAAAAGTTCGACGCCACCGCCTACAGCTATTGTCTCAGTAATTTACATTGTTCATCCCAGTACTCCGACTCGGATTCAGAGTAAAACATTGCATAGGGACATCCAATATCTTCAGTTGGGGGGGATGTTAGGACCCAGAATTGACCAATTTTGACCTTATATTTCCATCATAATATTATCCTTTTTCAGTCATAAGTTATAAGTTTTGATCGTACAATGACTTGATTACCCCAAGGTATGGAGTAACTTCCCGCATATCTATATGTTTAACTGTTCACTGCATATTCGTAAGTACCTGTGTATTTATCTTTGGAAAGCTAACTGAATTGCTAAGTAATTGTCTTAAGCCGCAGGAAATATAGCCTATAGTTGCTGTAACACCAAAAACAGCAACTACGTAGTTGCTGCAACACCAGAAGCAGCAACCGCGCAGTTGATATAGTCAGCAACAGATATTATCTAAAGCAGGTATTTTTGCACCAACTGAGAATCACAACGGCAATTATCTGAGACGTGGTTAAATCAAGAAATTGTCAAAAACAAGAAGAACACAACCACCCGAACTTAGAACCAGAATAGCATGGGGAATCGGCGAGAGGAATATGCATATCCCAAGGAAGACGGACGAAGACAGTTATTAGCTGTGTAACAGTCTAAACAAATAATATATCATTATATTGTTGCAACAGCACCTCTGTATTTCTTATTTTTGATTAAACGGGTCAAACAGCTGAACCGTAACAATCTATTGTAATAGATGTCTCCTCTATAAAGAGGAGACATCTACATTAGTCAAGGGGCGGTAAGAGAGTATTTTGTAAACATATCAGCAATTCTGAACTTCACTGTATCTGAATTTTTGATGGATGAATAGAAGAACATTCTGAGTATTTAAGCTATTCTTCGCATTCTGGGGAATCTTGTGAGAGGGACTGGGCCCACCTTCCTCACAAGATTCACCCATTTACTTTGCTGTCAAGTGTGTAAGTGTGTGATAGTTTCTTTTTGCAGATACTCTGTTTTGGACTTTGTAGCATTACCTCTTGAAGTTCTGTTTTGCTAGAACTCTGTTTTATCTAGTTCTTCGAATTTATGCAAGTGTGTTTCACCGGTGAATCTGAGTGCAGTTTGTGTTAGCAATCTGATTCCAGGGGCAGGTGCTGAACGTCCTCATCTGGAGGATAGGGTCCTGATCCTCTGCCAACAGAGCATCCATTTCCTTGTTTCTTAGATCTATAATTTTAATTAATTCTTTTTCAGCATTGTGATAACTTATTACAGGAATTAAGTATACTGCAGCTTTCAATGCTTTTAGAATTTAAGTACAAACAGTACGCAGTGGCCTTTGGAATAAAAAGACTTTCCCAGGTTGACAATTAATGTGGTACTTGATTGTTTAATTAATAAACAATTCAACTAGCCAACACGGGGTTCACATCAAAATGGACAAGAATCTTCAATATTTTATTTCTTGGAATGGGGGAAAGGGCTCTAATAGTATGGCTGAGGCGAGGGCTCTAGCGGGTCTTCTCAATTTTTGCATCTTTTTTGATATACAGGCTATTTCAATTTTTGGTGACTCCAAATCTGTGATTGATCATGTCATGGGAACGAGCCACATCAAGAGCCTGCACCTAGCAGGATGGATGGACAGGATCTTGTTTTATTGAAGACTCATGAAAGACAACTCCATTCAACACATTTTCCTTTCTCAGAATCAACAAGCGAACGTCCTGTCAAAGGAGGGCCTGCTTCTAGGTACAGGCTCCCAGTCCTTGAAGATAATATATGGTGTGACCTCTTGTTTTATCCAGGATTTCTCTATCCCTGGATTTTGACTCTCCTTCGGTTATGTTCAGGATTTTCTTTATCATCTTTTGTTTTTTAGCTTTGTACATGTTGTGATATAGTTATGTCCAGCAACTCTGTGATCTACTTATCATATTTGAAAAGGTATGGTATATGATGCATATATGACTGGTATTTTGCTTATGAATGATGGTTTTCTGGAATAGCTCTGATGGTTTCCTTCCCTTCACGGGAGTATCATTCTTCAGTTTTGGCTCTCAGTTTTTCTCATCAAAATCAAGTTTTTCCAGCTTCTGATAGTTGATTTTTGTACTATCTGAAACCTTTATATAGTCTCGATATAATAAAATGAAGCTTTTTCGTTCTGAAAAAAATATAAAAAAAATTACAATTTACTTAATCTATAATAAACTTTTTAGATTGACTCATTCATAAAAACATTGTGTCATTTCATTAATATAGGATTATTTTTATAAATATAATCAAAAATCATATTTTATTATTTAATGAAAATAAATGTATCTATTCAATACAGTTTATATTTAAATCTATTATAAAACATATATTCTTAATTTCAATATATTTACACTTTATTGTTTGTAAACTTATTACTAAATATATTTTTTCTCCCTAGGAAAAATCATAATTTTCATTAGTATAGGAAAATTACATATTATAAATGTGATTCACATGTGTTGTATGAAAGGCTCAGTGTCTATCTAGTAAGAGTGTATCAAAATAGCTCAGTGCTCTCCAAACAAGGAGGCTCTGTCTTCAGTATTGTTCATAATAAAGATAATAAAAAAACTCCTCACAGGGAGTAAGTATGTATGTCATATATATACATCTGATAATTTAAAACATAATACTATAAGCATGTGCAAAAAAACAAGCTCATGCTGAGCCAGTTAATCTATATAATCCATATATGAATGGTGGTAATATCGATAATGGACACCGTCCCTCTGCTCCTGGATCAACCATGTGCCACGAGGTCGGATCTCAGCTTCCTTGGATAACTGGTCAGCAGATTGGTTGTGTTCCCTGTAGATATGACAATAAACAAAGAGATAAAAATGTGTAATGAGTCTATGTGCCTTCTCTAGTATAGGTCTCACTGTACAAGCAGAACAATTTGTTTGTTTTGTTAATCCAGTTGCAGACAATTTTTGAGTCCCTGAATATTTGAATATTCCTGCAATGTTTTTCCAAAGAAAATTGAATGAGGTGTTTTAGAGTGATCAATTCTGAAAAGCTGTTGGTGCCCCTTCCAAGGCCCATTTGAATTTTATCATGGTGGGAATCAGATAGGTATAGAATTGCTCCTCCCCCACACCCAGTGTCCTGTGCTGAGCCATCAAAAAAAGCTCAGGGATGTTCTCAGTTGATGTCTTCAGGAACAATGTGCCTGGGGGGGGGGGGGTTATAATCATCTTCAGGTATGGAGTCATGGTCTGCCAAAATACAGGCAATGATTGAGGGCCAATGAGGAATGATTTCCTGAAATATGTAACAATTACGGGCAATCTAGATCGCCCAACAAATTAGGAGAGGAAGATTTCTATCCTTATTCGGGGTCACAATGGTCCACCATGTGGTCCAAGCTTCCATAATTGTCATGCCCTGCCATATGCAATGGGGGATGCTCGTCGAAAGGATGGAGTTCTAGAGGAACTGAATAACTGAGCAGGTAAGAAAGAGATGATCTATTGATTTAGAGTTGTTCTCGCAAATGCAACACCAAGTGGGTCCATATTGAGCTCTTTAGATTAGATTGTCTCCCGTGGGAGCCTTATTTCTTAGAATTGTCCACATGAATATCTAGTTATGGGTGGCACCTTTAATTTCCACAGGTTTTTCCACCAGTGTTCAGTATCTTGTGGTCTATGAACAATAGCTAAGTAGATATATCCCTCCTTGGGGGAGTATGTTAGAAAAATATTACTTATGACAGAGAAATGTAAGACATATAATATGCGGAAAAACACAAACACATAAAACCAGAGAGACACAGATATACGTGGTTCACCCAGTTTGGGCTACGTCCACCTCAAACAGCCAGTCCTTCCTTTCTATCCAGCAAAATGAAGAGACACAACCTATAGTAGATCCGTTGTAATATCATATGTTTTCTCTCACAATCTCACCTCTCCATTTCTTGCTATGAGAATACACATATATTCCATAGCCTCAATACAATACCCTCATACAAAGAAAGGGGTTGCCTTCTAGGGGAAAAAACCCTAAACTAAACATAAATACTACCGTTAGATCATCTGCCTAATGAACGACCCAAATTTACTAGAAATTACTATACTTTTACAAGGTAATTTTACATTTGTTTTTAGCTTCGGGGGCGCTGCTGCTGAAACCCCTGCTGGGGGATTGCTGGCCACTAGAGCCCCCAGCTGGGGGGGGATGGCCCCCCTCCCCCCCCTCCCCTGAACCCCCACGGGGAGGAACAAGTCCCCCTCCACACCCCCCGCATGGAGGGGTGTACAATCTTCCTGGGGTATACATCCGGCTGAAAACAAAGACCTCTAAATTAGGATGATAATCATGCTCCACACCCAACAATATCGCACTTGGAGAACGATTGTAGCAACTCCACCGTTGCTTCATTTTCTAGAAAATGGCTCCTCTTTGGACCTGGATGTTTTTCATCTTCATCGTCATCCTTGAAAACCAATTGAAACTAAGCATATTCTCAATTTCTCCCTAGTTACAACTTTTGTTAGCATATCTGTAGGATTCTAGCTAGTGTGTATCTTTTCCAACTTCAACTCTCCATCTTCAAACAATGATCGTATGAAATGGTACTTGAGTTGTATGTGTTTAGTCCTGGAATGAAATGTTGAGTTCTTTACAAGATGAATGGCACTTTGGCTATCATTGTATAACATGCCCATATCATGCTTCTTACCCAATTCATCCATAAACCTTTGTAACCAAATCATTTCTTTACTAGCCTCTGTGTTTGTGTTTTTCTGCATATTATATGTCTTGCATTTCTCTGTCATGAGTAATACTTTTCTAACAACTGGTATTAGAGCAGTTGTATCTAAAATTTGACAAGTTTATGCCTGAACAAGGTTATACTCGATGTCACTCTGATCATTATGTTTATCTGAAAAAGCAAAATGATGGCAACTATATTATATTTTTATTGTATGTAGATGACATTCTTGTCGCGGGGTCTAACATGCGGGGAATAAATGTGCTCAAAAGAAAATTGGCAAATTCATTTGAAATGAAGGATTTGGGAGCTTCAAAACAAATCCTTGGTATGAGGATAACTAGAGACAAGAAAAATCGCAAATAACATTGTCTCAGAATGAGTACATACAAAAGGTGTTGAAAAGATTTAATATGCACAATGCAAAACCAGTTAGTA
>APFE030772846.1:36404-46792 GCA_000404065.3 Pinus taeda | reverse complement strand
AAGGTCATAAGTGTGCTAAGAAGAAATTATTTTACATAGAATATGAAGAGGAGGAAGAAAAGGATCAAGAACCATCAAAACAAGAGGATATACACCAGGAACCCATCCCAGAGAAAGAAGAAAGGAATCAGACCATATCTTGTAAAGCATTGGCAAGAATTACCACTCCTCAAACTCTCAAGATAGAAGGACATATCAAGAAGAAAAAGGTGCAAGAAGTGAAAGATCACATCGAGAAAGAAGAAATGAATCCAACCATATCTTTTAATTCATTGGTCGAAATTACCACTCTTCAAACTATCAAGATAGAAGGATATATCAAGAAAAAAAATGTTCAAGAAGTGAAAGATCACATCGAGCGTCAAGAAATGAATCTGACCATATCTTGTAAAGGATTGGAAGAAATTACCACTCCTCAAAATCTAGAGATAGAAGGACATATCAATAAGAAAAAGGTTCAAGCAGTGAAAGATCACATCGATCATAAACAACAAGTTCTCCAACTTGTAAAGGATAATGCCACTTCGGTGAAAAATCAAACGAAACAACAAGTAGATCAACATCGTAGCGAAAAATGTTTTGATGTAGGTGATTGGGTATTTTTATTGCTACATCTCAAGCAAGCTATTTATGAGAAAGAAATGTTGGCAATACTACATGCACTTAAAAAATGGTGATCTTACCGAATGGGAAGACTCTTCAAGGATGAGGATGTGGAAGCATTGTTTTGTGCTATTTCTATTATCCAACCAGATTGGATAAACGAAGCAAGGGATGAATGGAAGAAGGACAAAGAAGTATGGCCACTTATTCAGAAGTTGCAAAAGATCCCAATTCAAACAATATTGCCAGAAATTGAAGAGGAAGGAAAAATCATATTGGAACCTGGAGCAGTCATAGAAACAAGAACTTGACAGCTACGAAATCGATCAATTTCAGAGTATTTCATCAGGTAGAAGAACTTACCAACTGAAGATTCCACATGGGAGGACAAGAATTTTATACAGAAGCATCAAGAACTACTCAAGTGTTGAGGACAATTCTTATTGAAGGAGAGGGGCATGTTAGGCCCCTATACTACTAGTGTAACCCCTTATTGTTATTAGTACAACCCACTTATTGTATTGATGTACCCATGTAGTGCCCATACTATTACTATTGTGCCCCATAGAAGCTCACTATTGTTATTATTGTGCCCTTACATTATTACTGTTATGTCGGCTCTGATTATGTTATGACCCCTTAGACTCCTATATATAGAAAGAAGGTCTTTTCATTTTTATCATCCAAGAATTGTTCATTTATGTAATGTAAAGGAAGTTGCCCCCTCGAAGAGGCTGAATTCTAAGGCATTGATCTATCTTTTCTATCTTTTCTTGAGCTGGTTTCATAACAGTCTGGTTGCATGTGATCCTTCTGCCCACATGGCTCAAAATATTCCCCTACTGGAGGTCTCTACATGAGTGGATGCCTCCACTCGGTCTCCTCTCAGCATCTCCAATTGTGGCTCCTCCACAATTGTCTGAGACTTCTTCTGGGGATGCATATTGAGAGGTAATTTACTTTCCCTCTCAATGACCAAGTCTCCAAAATTTTCCTTGCTCCTCAAGGCTTTGCATGCATCTTGAACCTCAAGTGCATACAGGTTCTTGACTCATGAACCGATCTGCTTCACCTGTCTCGTGGTGATGTGTCTAAGGAAAACCTTTCCCTTGCTGAAGACAACATCATAGCCTTTGTCCTCCAACATCGTGATCGATACCAAGATCTTCTTTAGTCCGGGCGCATACTTCACAGATGTCAAGGTAATGAGAGTTGCATGCTCCCTCTGAAAAACAACTGTGCCCAGTCTTGAAACACTATACCTTTCATCATTACCCATCTCTATGTGCATATGGATGTCTTTCTCCTCCAAGGTACTGAACAAGCTCTTATCGCCGATCATGTGGAATGAGGTTCCACTGTCAAGAAACCAACCACAACCCACCATCAATGAAACCATGCATGCGATGAGGGTAAAGTCCAATTCGAACTGAGGGGCCAATGCCTCATCTTGAGATCCTTCCGAGGATCCCTTCTTGGATTTCTTCAATGGACAATTAGTTGCATAATGGCCCACCTCATGACAATTAAAACATCTCACTTTATATTTGTCAATCTTCTTCCCACCATGGGAAGAACTCAATTTGGAATGAGAATCCTTATCCTTCCCTTTCCTTACCTTACTTGTTAAGGCTAGATTTTCTTCATCATCATGCTTTGATGAAGAACCATCTCTGGTGCTTCTCCTGATCTCCTCCTGCATTAGATCCGACCACAGTCGTTCCCAATATGGAAGTTTCTCTCTTCCATTCACTGAGTCCTAGTAGCTATGCCAGCTCTTAGGAAGACTGAGGAGAGCAAGACTCACCATGTCATCATCGGATGTTGTGATTCCTACACTTCCAAGCTCATCTCTAAAGGTGGTGAGCTTTTTCAGATATGTAGAGATCATGTTGCCCTTTTCACACTTGATTTTCTGAAGCGTTTCCTTCAGCGCCATCTTCCTCTGGTCACTGTTGTTCTGATATAGATCCTTCAATGTCTTCCACATTAAAAATAGAGTCTCTGTCCCATGGAGATTCCAGACAATATGGTCTTGAACTCCCTCCAGAAGAATCCTCCTCACTTTCACCACGCATTTCTTCCATTCCACCAATTCTTAGGCATTAGCTGTTGTTGGCTTGTGGACTTCTTGATCAATGAAGTTCTTCAACCTGTTATCCTCTAATATTGCTTCCATGTGATCCTTCTAGGCTATGTAATTCAAGCTTCCATCCAGGGCATACTCGAGTCTCAAGCCATTGGATGCCATTGGTGAACTTTGAGATGTGATAAGAAATCGATTCTATACCTACAATCAAGAACTTCAAAACTTCAAACTTCTCCCTTGTTTGTATATTGTTCTCCGCTTTGATCACCTATGGTCTGATACCATGTATAAATTATCACTGTAGATTAAACTAATAATGCAATGTACTAAAAAAAAATACTTAATCTACTTCTACAATCAAACTTGCAGAAGCTTAATCGATTTTGAGTAAGATCAAACATAACACATATAACAGAGAAGAAGATTCAATCACACATGAAACACAAAAGAATACTCTGGGGAAAGCCTCAGCTAAAAACCCTGCTATCTATATTATCATACAAGTGGAAATATCTCAGGATTAAACAAAGATTGAGGTCTCAAGCTATCCAACTCTCAGTGCAATCCCTCACTATTGCTCATAGATAAACAAGGCTTCTCACAAGCCTTCTTCTCTGCACTACAAGCTCCTATTTCCTTGCACAATTTCTCATGTGTCCTCCAGCTGCCACTTGTGTGATTCTCACCTCACACACTGCTCTGACCTCTGTAGTAATTGCCAAATCCTCAAGGAATGAATTTCTTCTACATGCAAGAGATATTCACATGGGAATATTCTAGCAACTGATAGTACACTGTCCCTGCCTTTAATCTCAACTAGGTCTTTGTATGAACTCACATGCATGAGTTATTTATGATAGAATATTCAGTTATCTGGAGAACACTAGTCGCATGCATGCATTAGCTAACAGAGCTAACTAATTACAACTCAAATACAACTCATCCTTATCTCCTTAATTAAGAGATATCTTCCTCAATCAAAGGGATAACTGTTGCATGTCTTCACAAAGACTTCATGTTTAATTTTCACCAACTAATTAACTCAAGATGAATTAATCAAGTATTTTTCAAACCGCTGGTGAGACTAAATTCAAATTTTAATTCTCAATTTTAATTCAATGATAAATTAAAATTGGAATATATCCTGAAATTCTATCTATACCGATTCTATTTTTAGTATTTCTTGTTGCTATTTTCAACAATAATATGTATGAGAATTCTTAGAATAATAAGTAATTACATATTAAATTTCATTATAATTATATGATTGTGAACTCTTTTAATAATTATATTATTGTGAACTCGTTTAATAATCAAATACCCAATTTTAAATTATGAACATAGAACTCTTTGTTAGTTACGTGATTGTGAAATATTTTAGTAATTAAGTATTCAATTTAAAATTCTAATATAAGAGTGGAGGATTATTATATGAATGCTAATTTTTTAATGGACAAACCATTAATATTAAATTTTAAATATAGATTCAACATTAGTATAGTAAATTTAAATGCTAAAAAAAATGTAAGGTCATAGGGCACTATTCTTTTGTTAGAAGGATTATATGTGTGTGGGCCATGTATTGCATGTTATTATTTAAATGTAATATTATTATTATTTTGTTTCCGACAATATTTATTATTTTTAGATATTTAATTATTATTGGAGTTAATGGTGATGGACGTTATGATGAGACTTATGCAATGATGTAATTAATTTATTGTTATTTGAGTTAGTAAAGGGATTGCTTTGAAATATTCAGGAAGGAGTACTCGAGTTTAGAAGACTTCTTTCCAACTTAGAAAATGTTGTTGGCGGTCAAGTCCACATGATGGAACTTCCCTCAAAGTCTCCTAAAAATCCCTAGGAGAAAATGATTCAAAATAAATAAATTAACATAATGGGAGACAAAGATTGTGTTAATTACTTATTTGGAGATAAGTACTAAATGGGGTGGAATAAATAATTGCGGGAGAGAAAAATGTTCTTTAAATAAAAAGAAAAGAATACTTTTTTGAGAAAAACTAAAACAAAAAGGCCTACGAAAAATGCTCGCAGAACTTAAATTATGATAGTGCTAAAAATATGTTGGGATGAAAGTTATAAAAGAACCACTGAGGAAGAAAAGAGGGGAATTTATTTCTGGATAGAAAGCAGACTTTGGCTTGGGGGGAACTGCTAGAGGTAGTTCGTGGTTGGGTGGAATGTGATTTGTTATTGAGTATTCCCCAAGAATATGATTTTGGTGAGATGGAATGTTGTTATGATGTACTTATTTATATTGAATTTCTGTTATGTTTTACTTACTGATGTTTAGGTGGAAATGTAAAAATTATAATCAGCTATAGGAAGGAAAAGGTGCATACATAAATATAGGATGGAATAGCTTTATGAGTTGATAGAGTTTGGAATCATGTGACTATTTTCATGATGTATAACCTATCCTAGAGGAATTGTATTTTATTATAATTCAAAAGAATAATATATTATTACAGGTTAAAGAAATTATATTAAATCATAGCGACGAAATTATAATGGATATATGAGAGGAAAAAAATTGTGTAACAAATGCATCACGTGGATTGTTAAGATAAAATACTTTGGTATATGAATTCTATTAGTACCTAAGTATATATGTATTTATCCATCGAGATATAGAGAATTTGTAACATTGATTACATAGTTCTTTGTACTTCCGCTTTAGCACTAAAATAAAAGAAGCTAAGGGTATGTAATGAATGGTTGTAAAAAGATAATATAGCTAGAGGCATAACCCTTACATTAGTGAAACTAGGGAAATAACCTTATCATTATCTTAAGAAAAGTGAATTATAGTAGCCTCAATCATGTAATTAATATTATGTAACCTCAAAATTGAGTAACCTTTGGTATAAAAAAAATTGAGCTCAATATATATGGAGAAATATTAATAGAGGCATACATGCATGCACACTGTTTTGGCCTGTTGAGAATAGGAATCATGAGTGTTTATCTATCCTAGAACAAAGAGAATTCATTATAGTTAAATAAATATAATTGGTGGTGGTTATAACCTTGTTGTGGTACTCAACTACCCCCATTATCTTGAGACTTAGGAGAAAGAATAATGGGGACCCTTAAATTTTTTTAGGATATAATCCTTTCTTGTTTAGATAAAATAGGATAAGTTTTATATTTACTCTTTTATTTGGAATAAAATAAGAAAATTTATGAGAAAGGCATAAAACCGTTTTAGGAATCCTTCTGTAGTTTTTAGGAAATAAATTTCAAGTCTTACGAATCCCAAAATCATAACAAATAAACGGAAATATCATAAAAAGATTGGTCTCATTAAAACCCACACGTAGTATCGGTGATTTCAAACAAAATCTAACAGCTAAAAGCTAATTGTGAAATAGTGAAAGGCCGACTGCAAAAAGCCAATTGTGAAAGCAACGAAATGCCGATAGTGAAATGTCGAAACTGTATTGCAATCTGTCAAATGTCCATATCACATTTTGTCAATTGACAGATGATGATATCGCATTCCGTTAAAACCCATGTATTTCGGTAATATGAATCTTGCACCTTTATATTTTTCAGAAATCGTAAATTGTTGAGTGATGTCAATGTCACCCGATACCAATCGCTGATAAAAGATTTCCTGATATAATGACAAGTGTCAGCATCATGTGAACAAATGTTCGAAAATTAAATGACCACTATGAGTAGTTCGAATTTCCAGGTTTTTGCTAATTTGTAATAATTTTCAGTTAATGTGAAAAGATTTTCCATAAGGCTCACATTGAATTGATATGGCTCTTTGCATCTTTCAAGTTCTTGCTGCTTATCTTGGTTTGTTTCTTAATAGGCAAATTCCAATAAAGAGTAGTTAAAGGACATGTGAAGGATAATCAAGGAAAGGAGAAAGTATGTAATACAACAAGAACTAGTCTTGCCCCCTGAAGAAGTGTCCGCTATGTCTCCTACGTCCACTCTAGATGCAGGTTCCTCCTCATGGGAGACAATATACAAACTATTCGAGGATGAAAATCCAAGAGTAATCATGAAACAAGATGCTAGTGCTGATGATTTAGCCTAAATGGGCTACTCAACTGAGTCATGCACTAGAATGTTATAATGTAACTGCGGAAGAAGAGGACGAGGATCTGCAGAAGATTAATATTCTAGAAACTGAAGGTCACCACGAGGTTCAAGAACCACAGATTGATAACCCTGATATAACCGCATCGTTTTAAAAAAAACAAGTAAACATTGGTATAGAGGCAGAACCCAAATTTGTGAAGATTGAAGACTACTGGGACGATGCAATGGTGGATAAGGTCACTAAATTACTCCGTGAATACCAGGATTTATTCCCTACCAAGTTTACAGATCTGAAAGGGATAATCGAGGACCTAGGAATGATGAAGATTACATTGAAACACAGCCCAAAGCTTGTTAAGCAACGATCTTACCGTCTGAATCCGAAATATAAGGAAAAGGTTCACTTAGAGCTGGACAAGATGCTCACAACAAGCATCATTGAGCATGTGGAAGAATCTAACTTGGTGAGTCCAATGGTGGTACAGGAAAAGAAGTAGAAGGATGAAATAAGGATATGTGTGGATCTGAGAAAGCTGAATGACGCTTGTGTACATGATCCTTTCCCAACTCTGTTCACTGATGAAGTGTTGGACAATGTAGGTGGCCAAGAAGCATATTCCTTCACTGATGGGTTCTCTAGGTACCACCATATCAAAGTTGTGCCAGAGGACATGAGCAAGACAACCTTCGTGACTGAGTGGGCTAGTTTTTAGTACATTGCAATGCTATTTGGATTGAAGAATGAACCTACATTCTTCTCGTGCATAGTGGTTTTTGCGTCCAAGGAATTTATTCATAAGTTCCTGGAAGTATATTTGGATGACTAGACTATGTTTGGGCTGGTAAAATTCCATGTAGAAAGCTTGTGCCTAATGCTGGATACTTGTCGAAAATACCAGATTGTGCTCAATCTCAAGAAGTGTTTGTTTTGTGTTCCTTTTGGGAACTTGTTGGGGCATGTGGTTTGCAGACAGGGACTAATGGTAGACCCTGCAAAGATTGTGGTGATACTAAACTTGGAAGCACCGAGGAGTGTGAAATAGTTGTGCGCTACCCTGGGACATATGGGATATTACATAAAGTTTTTCAAAGGCTATGCCTAGATCATCGCACCTATGGAGAAGTTTTTGAATAAGGATGTCACATTCTGTTGGAATGATGATTGTAAGACGAACTTGGATATATTGAAAGAGAATATGGTCATCCCATTGATTCTTGTCTTCCTGGACTAGAAGAAGGAGTTTCATGTGCATGTCGATGTGTCATGTATAGTGCTAGGAGTAGTACTGACATAGGCTGGTGGAGAAGGCTTGGACCATCCTATCGCGTTTGCAATTCAAATTTTATCTAAAGAGGAGAAGAACTATTACACCACCGAGCATGAAGGGCTAGCTATGGTGTATGCGCTCCAGAATTATAAGCACTACTTGTTGGGAGGCCATTTTAAGATGTATACAGATCACTGCATGTTGAAGTACCTAGTCAATAACCCTGTGTTTAGGAGGATAATTTGTAGGTGTCTCTTATTGTTCCAGGAATATGATTTTGAGGTTATTGTGAAGCCCAGATGATTGAACGCGGGACCAGACCATCTGTCGCTCATCGAAACAGGGGAAGAGCCCACCAATTTGGAGGAGGGATTGTCTGACGCGCAGCTATTTGTAGTGTACATCATGGATGGTCATTTTGAGGATATAATACACTTCCTAATGACAGGTACTGCACTAGAAGGATACACTATCCAGCAGAAAAAGGAATTAGTGGTGTGCACGGTAGATTTCTCTGTCATTGTTGGGCATCTATACAATATGAGGACTGATGAGATATTGTGACAATATGTACCTAAGTTCGAATGAAGCAGCATCCTCGCGGATGCTCATGGGGGTGCCATGAGACGACATTATGTAGGGAGAGTAACCACGCAAAAGATTCTACGCGCAGGGTTGTGGTGGCCAACCATCCATCAGAAATCAAAAGCATATTGCAAGGCATGTGATGTGTGTCAAAGGACTAGTAGGACATCGTGGAGGGATGAGATGCCTTTGAATCCACAAATTATGTTGCAACTCTTCAAGAAGTGGGCGATAGATTTTGTAGGACCCATTTAGCCTCAAGGAAAGAAGGGAGCGAGGTACATTATCATCACGATGGAATATTTGGCTTGTTGGGCAAAGGCACAACTTGTGAAGGATTTCACAAGCATGACTCCTGCGAAGTTCCTCTTTGAACATGTATTGACATGATTTGGATGTCCAAATATCTTGATGAGTGATCATGGTATGCACTTCTTGTTATGTACCTAGGGGGGGTAATATGGGGTACTGAGGGAGGTACCCAAGGTAATAATATAATAATGGGATGGGCCATAGTAATAAATAAGTTGGTTAACCCATATCATGTAAGGGACCACAAGTAGTTAATCATAATGTAAGGGGCCCATGGTATTAGTTGATGGTATGAGTAAACAGGTATTGATGCAGGTAGTAGTATGAGGCCTATATAGAGGCTAAGAGACTCACAGGAGAGATATGAAGAGAAATAGTCTTGTATGAACAGCATATGACTTGTGGAGTATCTCGTCTTTGCCTTAAGGAGTGATTTAATGGTGTTGCCCATCAAGGGTTTGATCAATAAAGCATTTCTATCTTATTTCTGGGTTTTTTGCATAATATTATATTTTCTTATCAGATCTATAAAATTTTTGGTAGATATACAACAGTGGTATAGAGCACTTTCTTGGGCCACAAAATGGATATTTTTTTTTTTTTTTTACTTTTTGCAGGATTTCAAGGGCGACGAGTTTGCAGATCAGATATGCACGTTTTGGTTCAAGATCTGAAAAATCTAATTGCAGATCTGTATTCCCTGTGAAAAAATAGCCGGTTTCAAAAAAAAAATTGGTCAAATCGGAGTTCGGATGAAGGAAATATCGCTGATCTAAAAATCAGTAGGGTTGGAGACAACTTTTCGGGGCAGCGAATTTGCGGCGCAGATCTAGACGTCCTGGTGCAAGATCCGCAAGATCTGATTGCAGATATGGAATCTTTGTGAAAAAACATCCAATTTCAAAAACAAAATCAGGTGAATCGGAGTTCGGATGAGGGAGATATTGCCGATTTAAAATCAGCACTTTTTTCAGGAATTTTGGGTGACGGCGAGAGAGTAGCAGCGCAGATCTGGAATTCTAGTGCCGGGATCAAGATTTCTATCACATGGGCAGATGCAGAATGGTTGTTACATTTCCAAAAACAGGTTATAATAGAGATTCTGAGCAATATTGACGAAACTGTGACAATTTCAAATTTTCGCCAAGTCATAGAAGTTTTTCTCAAAACCCTCTTCATGACGACTCTACAATTTACCGGGAAAGATGAGGGTCCTACTATTGAAGAATTCCTACAAACAATAAAGCTCAGATATGGGAGAGTTTGGAGGGTTTCAATGTGGTTACATCTATGAGGCTGAAAAATGGTGGTTATCACTTGACCACAAGCAGTTGACCAAACTTTCAGATGCAGAATTTGAAAAACTCTTTTTGGACAAATGGTCTCAGGCTAGAAAAAAGGAGAATGAGACACATAAGGGGTTAATTGCTATGGGTGTCTCCTTA
>APFE030772846.1:19397-29517 GCA_000404065.3 Pinus taeda | reverse complement strand
TATCGATAATATATCAAATGGTGGGCAAGTGGTTGAGATTGTACCTCTAGGACCAGAGCTTCTTATTTCAAAAGGCGAATTTATTAAGGTTGATCAACCATTAACGAATAACCCTAATGTGGGTGGATTTGGTCAAGGATATGTAGAGACAGTAATTCAAGATCCATTATGTGTTAAAGGTATTTTGTTATTCTTTGTTGGAATTATGATACAAGTGTTGTCCTTGATGGTAATTCACTCACAGGTCAATTCAATTTTGGTAAAAGGAAAATCACAGTACAACAGGTATATTCAGAGGTTACAGGGAATTGGTATAGAAGAACAGGAATATGGAACTAAGGTCTACTGATCAAAATAAAGAAGGTAAAAGAAAAAGCTGATACACGCTGGTCCACTTAGTCAAATCAGCGTATACACACTGTTCCACATAACAAAAAGAGTGTATACGTATACACGCACTCACACAGAAAGAAAATCACATACATGATTGGAAAACCTAGGTTTTGGTCTGAGCTATTTGGTCCATGGTATTGATTTGATCCGTGGTATCAACCCTAGGTATTTGATACAAGTTATTGGTCCTAAGTGGTTTTGGTCCAAGGTATTGACAAAGGGCCTAAAGCTATATAAGGAGGAGAAGATCATAAGGCCAAGAGTGCAAGTGTATGGGTTTCTAAGAAATACTTCTATCTGAAGTATATTTTATGTTGCAGGGGCTATGTTTGTAATTTGATCTAAAATACTTTGTGCACCTTGAATTCAATGTTGGATCAGGATCATGAGACTTGAAGTGACTTATGATTGGATGATCTAATATTGGTTGATTTAGATCTGACTGTGTACGCCTGTTTTATTCTTTAAATGTCATCATCTGGGTTTGTTTAAAGTTCAGAAGTGCAGCAAAGTTATGAGTTGATATTTTCAGATATGTACACTGGTTCGTCTCTTCAAAAGTGTGTGAACACACAGGTTATACCCTTCAAAATAGCGTGTACAAAAGAAAAGGTTCTTTTTCAAATCTGACTAATCTGTCTGATCAAATTCTATTGTTTTACTGTTGTTTATCAATGAAGTCTTCTTAGATCTAAATGTAAAACTGAATGCATAAGGAGGCTGGTATTTGATTGATTGATTGTATAAGTGAGAAGAAGTGATCTTTGTCACTGCTTGTGTAAAGATTTGTAAGTTGACAGTAGATATTCAGTATATTGTTGGTTGGTATAGACTTGATTCAAAAGTTTATGTTTGCAGTAGTTTTGAAGGTATGCATAGGTTTTATTAACGGAAGTAGCATATACACGCAGTTTGGGTTCAGCAAAGTAGCGTATACACTCTGATGCATAGTTTTTGAGGTTACAGCTAGTTCTGAATGATGATGCGGGTTTCTAGGTTTAACACAGTGTTTTGGTGTCAGTTATCTGATTGTTCAGATTAACTGAATGTTGGTTGATGCAGTTTAAGTTTAAAAGTTTTTGATGGGTCCAGTATGAAAATTGGATGAAACGTGGCCTTCAAATTGTGGTGTTGTGGTCCAAGAGTATCCAGTCTAAAAATTCATGAAATGTGGTCCTTGGAGGAAGAAAGAAGGTCGTAGCCTTCTGTAGGTCGACGCCTACATACTAGTAAACAAATTGACCTGTACAAGAGCTATGGGGGTTGCAGCTCCCTTCCAGTAGAAGCTAGAAAATGGGAGAAGGTTGTAGCCTTCTGTGGGTGGGTGCCTGCATACTGGTATGAGTTTGCACCAGTACAAGATTGTAAACAAATTTTCTTACTATCAAGAGAAGATAGAGACAACAACAGCAGGTGGTTTTCACCCACATTGGGTTTTCACCTTAAATCTTGGTGTTCATGTGTGTTTCTTATGTGTGATGCTCTATTCTGCTTTTACTACATTGTCTAATAAGTCACTGATCTACTAGTTTGAGATCAACAAATGATAAATTATCTAAATCACAATTTCTTTGTATATATGCTAGTTTCTTTAATCACAGTTGCATGTACATGCTAGTTCACTTCACTGAAGTAGTGTATATAAATCTGTTTTGGAAATAAAATTATTGATCTGATAATAATGATTCGCCCCCCTCTCAGTATTATTTCCAACAATTGGTATCTGAGCAGGTCCTTCAGAAGAAGCTTGATCACTTGAAGGAAGATCTTTCAAGATGAATAATCACGAAGGCATGGGATCCATTAGACCACCAATCTTCAATGGGAACAACTTAGTATATTGGAAAATAATAACCAGAGCCTATCTACATTCACTTGGAACTGATGTTTCGGAAATTGCGGATGGAGGATATCAATTTCCAGCAGCAAGTACTATAGGCCCTGCAGGTAAGAAGTTATACTAAACTAATTCCAAAGTTGTCAATACATTACTGGGAAGTCTGTCAGAATTAGGATTTGTCAAGGCCATGCAACTCAAGACAGCCAAAGAAATATGGGACAAAATCATTCAGAGCTACGAAGGAGACTCTCAGATAAAATGTGCTAAGCTTAAAACTCTCAGAATTCAGTATGAAACTCTTAAGATGCATAATGATGAGAGTGTAGCCACTTACCTTTTATGTATAGATGAGATTGTTAATTATATGAAGAATCTGGGTGAAGAAATAAAGGAGGTTAATCTAGTTGAGAAAATTTTGAGATCTTTGTCTTCTAAATTTGAGTCAAAAGTGTCTGCCATAGAAGAAAAAAAGGATATTCAAATTATCACTGTGACTCAACTTCATGGAATCCTAACTTCTTTTGAAATGAGAAAAGGAGGTCCATCACATATGAGAGAATCTGCATTTAAAGCATCAACAAATGGAAAAGAAAAGGAAGAGAACAATGAATCAAGACACGTTTCTGAAGAAGAAAATGAGGTAAATTTTGTCAAGAAGCTTCAATGGAGTTTTGGAAGGTTCAGAGGTAAGCTACCTTTCAAATGATTTGCTTGTGGTAGAGTCGGTCATTATGCTGCCAAATGTCCTGATAAATATAAATATGAAAAAGGGAAGGAATATACAAAAGGCAATAGGAAACAGGTTGTGAATAGAAGGAATTACTATACACATGAAGATAGTGATGGTTTATCTAATGGTGATGAAGATGAATCTGAACAAGATTATAGACTTCTCGTGACCTATGACAATGATGACTTTTTGGATGCATTAGAAAAGGAAGACTTTCATGAAGAAACCACTAAAATCAAAATATATTTAGAATAAAAGAATATGATCATAGATACTTTGACACACCAACTTGTTGAAAGAGAAAAACACAATGAAAACATAGAATGTGAAATTGTGGGTCTAAGAAAAGATCTTGAGAAGACAGAATCTCTCAATCTTAGATTTGCTAATGGATCAGAAACTTTAAATGAAATTATCAAAGTTGAGCATTCTACTCTGATAAAGACAGGTCTTGGATATACTGAAGAATCATCTCAATCACAGGAGTTATCAACCTCCACCAGAAGCTATCTTGATGTAGCAAAGACTAGTGAACAATATGTTAAACGTCAGCAAAGGCCTAAAATCCATTATCAGGTAAACCATACTCAATTTACTCCAAGGATGAATATCAATAGAAGATGCAACCAACAGGTAAATAATGTCAAAAGTTTCGATGGTTGCAAAAACTTCTTTAATGGGCAATGTTTTTCATGTCATAACATTGGGCACAAGGTTGCTCAATGCGTTGCTTATAAAACCATCCTGACTAGAGAAGCATGAAATCAAAGGAGTGTAACAAGAATCAAGAAAAGTTCCTATAATAACTTTTCTCCTCTTGAAAATGAAATAGAATGCTCGATTTGTAATAACTTTGGTCATGAAGAATCGGAATGCAGGAGTAAATTTCGGCGAACACTTCAAAAGGAGAAAACACCATTAAATCCCAAGATATGGAGAAGGAAGGAATCTCAATCAGAAACATGTGGTATAGCCTTGTACGTAGAAGGACAATAAAATCAGTGGTACATCGATTGTGGATACTCCAAACACATGACAAGTGATAAAGAGAAACTTCACTCATATAATGCTTTAGAAAAAGAAAAGAATGTCTCATTTGGAAATGATACTCCAGCTATCATTAAAGGTAAAGGTTCTATTTTCTTGAAAGAAAAGGTTAAAGATGGAAATGTTATGTATGTAGATGGTTTAAAGTATAATTTGTTGAGTGTCAGTCAAATGTGTGATCAAGGAAATGAAGTGGTGTTTCGATCAAACGGATATGTTTTTCATGAGCTTGATATAGGAAAGACCGTGATCAAAGGTACAAGAACTCCAAACAACTTATACATACTTAAAGGAGGACAACAACAATGCTATCTAAGTAAAAAAATGAAAATTGGTCATGGCATAGAAGATTGGGACATCTAAGCTTTTCTCAAATAAGAAAAGCATGCAGGCTCAAGGTATTTTGTGATCTTCTAGATATCACCATCCCAAAAAATACCATATGCAAACCATGTCAAATCAGTAAGAAAACTAGAGTTCTCTCCATTGAAAAGGAAGGGTCAGCAAGTAAGCCTCTTGAACTTATCCATACTGATTTATGTGGACCAACAAGGAAAAAGTCACCTCGTGGAGAAGAATACTTTATTTTGTTTATTGATGATTTTTCCATAATGTGTTGGATAGGTCTTCTAAAGCATAAAGATGAAGCATTTGAAAAGTTTAAAGCCTTCAAATATTTTGTCGAAAATTAATTAGATTGAAAAATCAAATGTCTCAGATCTGATCGAGGGGGAGAATTCATATCACATGAATTCTTTGACTTTTGTGAGCAACATGGAATAGAAAGGCAACTCTCCACTGCAATAACTCCTCAGCAAAATGGTGTGGTAGAAAGGATGAACATAACAGTTCAACAAATGGCTTGAGATATGCTAGATGAATCTGGAACTCCTGCAACCTTCTAGGGTGAAGCTGCATTTGTTGTCGTGATTATTCTCAATAAAGAAAATGTTCGGGTAAATAGCACTCAAACTCCACATGAACTTTGGTATGGTAAGCCTTCTACTGTAAAATACTTTAAAGCTTTTGGAAGCAAATGTTTTATCAAAAGAACTGATGAAAAACTTGGTAAGTTTGAACCCAGAGCAGACGAAGGTATTCCTCTTGATTATTCTTCCAGAAGTAAAGGATACAAATGTTAGAACAAAAGACTTGAGAAAATTGTTGAAAGCATTGATGTTGTAGTTGATGAAGCATGCAGAAATCCATAACAGATGAAATCAACAAAGGAATATGACAATGAGGAAGATGGGGATTGCTTTCCTGCATCAAATCAAAATGATATTGAAGAAGAAACCAATGAAGCACCAGAAGAAGATACAACAGATAGGGAAAAGACTCCATCTAGATATGTTCAGAAGAATCATCCAGAATCTCAAATTCTAGGAGAAAAAGGGTTTGGAGTATAGACAAGAAGAACTCTTACAGGAACCTCAAGTTATCTAGCATTACTATCCTCCATAGAACCTCATAATGTAAATGAAGCCTGCAAAGATGAATTTTGGGTCATGGCCATGGATGAAGAATTATATCAAATTGAAAAGAATGATACTTGGGAGTTAGTTCCTAGACCTCATGATAAAAATATTATAGGAACAAAATCGATATTTAGGAATAAATTGAATGAAAATGAAGAATTTATTAGAAACAAGGCAAGACTTGTTTAGAAAGGGTATGCCCAACAAGAAGGTATAGATTCTAAAGAAACCTTTGCACCTGTTGCCAGACTTAAAGCCACAAGGATGTTTCTTGCTCTTTCTAGTTTTCGAAAATTCAAAGAATATCAAATGGATGTAAAATCAGCCTTTCTTAATGGAGATTTAGAAGAATAAGTTTATATTGAACAACCAGAAGGATTCATTCTTTGAAATGATGCAAAACTTGTATGCAGACTCAAAAAGGCTCTCTATGGTCTGAAACAGGCTCCAAGGGCTTGGTATTACCACCTTGACAAATATCTACAACAACAAGGCTTTACAAAAAATTCCGCAGATAGCAGTTTATACACAAAGATTGAAAATGATAAATTGCTAATTACTGTTGTTTATGTTGATGATATAATTTTTGGTAGCAATGAAGAATCCATGAGTCAGAATTTTGCTTCAGTAATGTAGCAAGAATTTGAAATGTCATTACATGGTGAACTTACTTACTTTCTTCGTCTAAAAGTACAGAAAACAAAAGATGGTATCTTTATCTCACAAACAAAATATCTCAAGATCTTGAAAAAGTATAGAATGGAAGATTATAAACAGTATGTACTCTAATGTTAACACGATGCAGTCTCAGCTCTAATGATGAATCACCAGTAGTAAACCAACCAACCTACAAATCTATGATTAGAAGTCCATTTTATCTAACAGATACCAGACCTAAAATCATGCATGTAGTAGGAATTGTTGGAAGGTCCCAAGAAAATCCAAAGGAATCACATCTCCAGGTAGTCAAAATAATTTTCAAATATCTTCAAGGAACTCAAGACATTAGACTATGGCATCCTAAAGATATAGACCTTACTCTTCATGCATATATAGATGTTGATTGAGAAGGAAGTGTTGATGATTGAAATAGCACTAGTGGTGGAGCATTCTATATGGGTTCCTAGTTAGTATCTTGGTTCAACAAGAAACAAAGTTTGATTGCTTTATCTATAGCTGAAGCAGAATATGTGGTTGTTGCATCTTGTTGCACACAACTTCTTTGGATGATGAAAACTTTGCAAGACATTCAAATCACATATACTCCACCCATCTCCATTTTATGTGATAATACAAGTACCATCATTATTTCAAAAAATACAGTCATGCACTCCAAGACCAAGCACATACCCATCAAGTACCATTTTCTATGAGAACAAGTGCTTGAACAAAAGGTCAAATTGGATTATGTCCCCTCCAAAGAAAAGGTTGCTGATATATTCACTAAACCTCTGCCCAGAAAAAAATTTGAATATCTCAGACAAAAGCTGGGAGTAGTCGTTGCATCATCCTACTATTCAATCCAATTTTTCAAAGTAAGGTTATTATACATGGGTTTCATGAAGTATAATCACATATACACGCGGGTTTCTATGGCTGAAGAAGCATATATGTTTTTCTAATAGAAAAAACAATGGGTCAGACTCTGATATGGGTGCTCTGTTTGATGTTGATGACTACAGTCTAACGATATGCTTTGTTCATTAATTTTTATCTAACTGACAAAGATGTGTTGATTAATGACTTGTTAACAATGCACAGGTAGCATAGGTTTAGGGGAGCATTAGACTTCACATGCATTCTGCATTGTTGGCATTATGGTTGCTGAGTCCAACTATGGATTTAGATATTTATACCATTTTTTTCTTAATTTGTGCAAAAGTCTAGGGTGTGATATGACTTCTCATACATGTGAATGAGTCCTATTGGACAAATGATGTAATTTGTATCCCCACTTTGCATGGGATGGATGATGTAATATTTATTGTATTTCTATCATGTATAAACAATTGGCATATCCCCACTTGGTTTGGTGGATGAGTCAAATTTTGTATATCCCACTTGATTGGGAGATTGATGTATGCATGAGTCATTGGTGATAGGAAGGTCAAACTCACATAGTTGAGTTATATAGTCATGTTATTCTTTTGGAAAATATTTTTGCAGACTCTGCATGTGCTCAGGGGGAGCATGGATGGTTAGTGCATCACAACATGTACAATGATATTAGAACATGTACAAAAAGGGATTTTAATCAGAGAATTCAACATGTGCCTAGGGGGAGCATGATCATATTCAACTACTAAGATATGAAGACTATCATGGTTTTCCCTTTGCCCTTGATTTCAAAAGGGGAGAGAATTTTGGTGTTGCTTGTTATCTCTAACTGTTTCTACAACTTGCAGAGATCAACACCATCATGGTTGCCATCAAGTCCAAAGGCAGAGGTCGTTGGCATTATGATACAAGTGTTTTCCTTGATGGCAACTCACTCATAGGTCAATTCAGTTTTGGTAAAAGGCAACTCATAGTACAACGGGTATATTCAGAGGTTACAGGCAATGGTACAGAAGAATAAGAATATGGAACTAAGGTCTACTGATCAAAACAAAGAAGGTAAAGGAAAAAGCTGATACACACTAGTCCACTTAGTCAAAATAGCATATACACGATGTTCCTCATAACAAAAAGAATGTATATGTTTACACACACTCCCATAGAAAGAAAAATGTGTACATGATAGGAAAACCTAGGTTTTGGTCCGTGGTATTGACCCTAGATATTTGGTCCGAGGTATTTGGTCTGTGGTATTGACCCTAGGTACTTGGTCCAAGGTATTGGTCATAAGTGGTTTTGGTCCAAGGTATTGACAAAGGGCCTAAAGCTATATAAGGAGGAGAAGATCACAAGGCCAAGAGTGCAAGTGTATGGGTTTCTAAGGAATACTTCTATCTGAAGTATACTTTATATTGTAGGGGCTATGTTTGTGATTTGATATAAAATACTTTGTGAACCTTAAATTCAATGTTGGATCAAGATCATGAGACCTGAAGTGACTTATTATTGGATGATGTGATATTGATTGGGCTAGATCTAACTGTGTACACCTATTTTATTTTTTAAATGTCATGATCTGGGTTTGTCTGAAGTTCAGAAGTGCAACAAAGTTATGAATTGATATTTGTAGATATGTACGCTGGTTCGTCTCTTGAAAAGCATGTGTACACAGAAGTTATACTCTTCAGCGCGTACAAAAGAAAAGCTTCTTTTTCAGATCCGATTGATCTATCTGATCAAATTCTGTTGTTTTACTCCTATCTGTCTATGAAGTCTTCTTAGATCTAAATGTGAAATTGAATGCATAAGGAGGCTGGTATTTGATTGATTGATTGTATAAGTGAGAAGAAGTGATCTCTGTCACTTCTTTTGTAAAGCTCTATAAGTTGACAGTAGATATTCAGTATATTGCTGGTTGGTATACACTTGATTCAAAAGTTTATGTTTGCAGTAGTTTTGAAGGTATACATAGGTTTGATTAATGGAAGTAGCATATACACGTAGTTTGGGTTCATCCAAGTAGCATATACACTTTGATGAATGGTTTTTGAGGTTACAGCTAGTTCTGAATGATGATGCTCAGCACAGTGTTTTGGTGTCAGTGATCTGATTGTTCAAATTAACTAAATGTTGGTTGATGCAGTTTAAGTTTAAAAGTTTTTTATGGGTCCAATATGAAAATTGGATGAAACGTGGCCTTCAGATTGTGGTGTTGTGATCCAGGAGTATCCAGTCTGAAAGTTCATGAAGCATGGTCCCTAGAGGAAGAAAGAAGGTCGTAGCCTTCTATAGGTTAGCGCCTACACACTATTATAAAAATTGGCATGTACAAGAGTTATGGGGTTGCAGCTCCCTTCTAGTAGAAGCTGGAAAGCGAGAGAAGGTTGTAGCATTCTGTAGGCGGGTGCCAACATACTGGTATGAATATGCACCAGTACAAGATTGTAAACATATTTTCTTATTATTAAAAGAAGATAGAGAGGACAATAGCAGGTGGTTTTCACCCATATTGGGTTTCCACCTTAAATCTTGGTGTTCATGTGTGTTGCGTATGTGTGATGCTTTATTCTATATTTACTGCACTGTCTAATAAGTTATTTATGTACTGGTTAAGAACACGTGATAAATTGTCTAAATCACAAGTTCTCTAGATATACGCTAGTTTCTCTAATCACAGTTGCGTGTACATGCTAGTTCACTTCACTGAAGTAGCTTATAGAAATTTATTTGGGAAATAAAATTATTGATCTGATAATACTGATTCACCCCCCTCTCAATATTATTTCCAACAATTCTTAGCATCTATCATTCTGGCACAAATATTTTTGGTCCTTAAGAAAAGAAAATTTGAGAATGTTCAATTGGCTGAGATGAATCTTTAGATCCATATATTTTTGAACATGAATTTTGCTTATTGATTAAAAAATGAATACCCGATTGGAGCCTTTTATCCTTCTTGAGGAAAATTTCATGTAGATATATCTAAATTAGAATAAATTTAAAATAAAATTAAAATAGGGAGTGACTCCATAACCACTGGAACATATTAACTTGTTGAACGATCCCAGTATGCTA
>APFE030772845.1:0-10987 GCA_000404065.3 Pinus taeda | reverse complement strand
TCGTTTTGGGTTTACCAAAAACTCAGAGAGGAAATGATTCTGTTTATGTTGTTGTAGACAGATTTTCTAAAATGGCTTATTTTATTGCTTGTAAGAAGACTAATGATGCCACACACATAGCAAATTTGTTCTTTTCAGAAATTGTAAGATTGCATGGTTTACCTGTAAGTATTGTATCAGACCGAGACACTAAATTTGTAGGGCATTTCTGGAGGACACTTTGGAAGAAACTGGGAACTAAGCTCAGTTTTAGTTCAGCTTACCATCCTCAGACGGATGGTCAAACTGAAGTTGTAAACAGAAGTTTGGGGAATATATTAAGAAGCTTGGTACATCAAAATCCCAAACAGTGGGATTTGGCATTAGCGCAAGCTGAATTTGCTTACAATGACACACCAAACTGAAGCACTGGAATGAGTCCATTTCAGATTGTGTTTGGAATGCATCCGAGAGGAGTATATGAGCTAAGAGACTTGGGAAAACAAGAAACCAGAAGTGCAAGTGCTGAAGATTTTGTTGAACAAATGCAAATGCTACAGGAAGAAGTTAAAGGTAAACTAGAGGAAAGCAACAAGAAATACAAACAGAAGGCAGATCTGAAAAGAAGAGAGAAAGAATTTCAAGTGGGGGATTTAGTCATGGCATATTTGAGGAAAGAGAGATTTCCTACGAAAACTTACAACAAGCTGAAACTGAAGAAGATAGGGCCATGTAAAATCAAAAGGAAGTTTTCAGCCAATGCATATGAGATTGAGCTACCAGAGGGGATCGGAATATCTCCCATTTTTAACATTGCAGATTTGTATTCATTCAGAGAGGCGGAAACAGGATTGCAAACTGAAGCTACAGGTGAGGAAGTTCAAACCGTGGATTGGGCAGAACAGGTACCAAAAACCTTCCAAAAAGAGGCTGAAGATATTTTAGAGCAGCGGATATTTAAGAAAACTCGAGGCCAAACATATTTTCAGTATCTCGTCAAGTGGAAGGAGCAACCAGTGGAAGACTCCAGTTGGTTAACAGCGACTGAATTGCAGAAATATGGCATAACTCTTGAAAGTTTAAAGAACCAATCTTTTCTTTTTCGGGAGTCTGATGCAGGAGCATCGGAACGGGCCAGCAATGTGGGAGATTGCCCACATGTTGTGGCTTGAAAACCATATTTTACTTGTTGTTGTTGCTGATAGAGTTAAATGCAGTTAGTTAAAAATATCTTTCTATTTGAAGCTAATTTGGTAGGCGCATCTTATGTTTGAATAAATTCATGTCACCTTATCTGCTGTTAGAGTATTTAGGGAAATAAATGGCAACTGAAGATTCTTGGAGCGATCAACGCCGGTTTCTTCTGGGAGATCTCGATTCAGGAGCGCTTGAAATCAGGCAACAGGCTATAAACAAGTGTACTAACCGCCGAGCGTGTCAAAGGCAGCTGCGTTGGACTGAACCTGCATTTAAAATCTCACATCTAACTGATATTTGGGCGCTTAAAATCCGGACGATGGCGTGATATTTGGATGTCAAAATCCTGATATGCCAAAATTAGGAAGGAGAAAGAGATGGGGTCGGCGGTTAATTCTCTTTCTGATTGTTTATCAGATAACATATACAAAAAAAACGGGACCTGCGTTGTAATAGGAGGAGGAACAGATGTTCGGTTGGCCGATTTTTAGTTTTCTTGTGAATTATTAGCGTAGGATTAGTCGATGTAATAAAAAAAAACAGATGGATCTGTAATCTTAGAAGGATAATAAGGTTGCGTAGGCGGAAATTCACGCCTCTGTTTTGTTATAACAGGTGTTGAAATTATTATTTTGCCGGGGGTTATTTTCGTTGTGGCCTCAAATGCTAGAGACTGGGTGTTAAACCAGCGTTGGTTTGGCTGTAGTATTTATTTTCTGTTCATGTTATAACAGATGCAAGGAAAAATTGCGAACGGGCGTTGTCCATCAAAAGAAAAAAAAACAGAGGTAGTGTGTATGGTGTGTGACCTTTGATGCGTGTGTGAAGGGCGAGCATCGGTGATTGCTGGAGGGCTTTCAGCTTGTTTGTTTAATTTCCTGTGATATATAATACAAAGTTGTAGGCCTATGCTTCCGTAGAGGATATGTCTTCATGGTGTATATCGGCATAGAGAAAGGAGTTAGTTTTAGATTGAATGATATGCAATCTATTTTTTTTTTTAATTTGCGTTGGGATTAAGTGGATGTTTAAAAATGCTTTGTTGGTATCGAGCAAGACTGTAATTGTCGTGCGATGGGCCGCGCACTGTATAACAAGTGCAGGAATCTAGTTCTTCATTGACTGTAAACAGAGTTTTCCATTTAATCAATTTTGATATTCTGCATGTTGAAAAAAACAGAGGTTTTCTAATTTGATCGATTGAAGGCTTGGAGCGTATTAAAAAAAAACAGGTGTTCGGTGCGTCACAATGGAGGAATAGGAAAAGGGGACCATGATAGAAGGAACCTATGGAGATGAAGAATACTAGATGATCATCAGGTGCGAAGATGAAAGAACACAAGATTACAATATCAGATAGACGATTAAGGTCAAATTAAGGATTCCTTATCTTCATGTCATGAGGAAGAGGAAGAAGAAGAACATGCACTATCTCTCAAGAAGACTCAAAGATAACAACATGAAAGAGTGACATGACATTTCCATGTCATCATGTAGTCCATGTCATCAGTGTCATGTCATGTCATTTCATTAGTCATCATGTACCACATCATTTGTGGAATATGAAAATTCTATTTTGGAAAATGTAATGTAAAATGAAAGTCGAAGGGTCATCCATGTAATGTCTCAAGTCATGTGGGAGTCGAAAGGTCATGTAGAATTGAAACAGTCACGAGGGTAGTCCAAGAGTAACAAGGGAGTTGAATAATCAACCCATTTTTTATATGTACACCCTCATTATTCATGCAAACAACTTTTCATCCTAGCTCTCCCTACCATGCATTGGAGAGGAATATAGTTGTCTTGGAGGAGCGAGTCACTTCTCTAATGCTCCAGTATTGGGATTAGTGGTGTTCACTATCTTGATGTATCTTATAACTTTTACTTAATTTGGAAGCTTGCTGAGCCAACATGCTTTCATGCATACATCCTGAATATTATAGGACTATTCCTTAAATGTTTACGATGTATGTGGTTTTCATCTATACTAAGAAAACTAACTATTTCAGTGGCTTCGATACTTATCTTGTTGAAGGTGTCTTGTATACTCTTTAACAATCATTGCTTCCTTCTGAACTATTTTGCTGGTTGATCAACGATTCATTCTTATTTACATGCTCATGTGCCTTTTTTACATTAGTATTATTACTTGTCTTTAAAAGGCCCACATTTTTCTTCCCTTTTGGTAGAAGGATCTTGATACTTTTTGGAGCTCAACATTTCACAAGGCATACTCACATGTTTATCCTAAAATACGTGTGTATTACTCTCTTATATTGAACTTTGTAGGCAAAGAAAATCTAGAAGAACACATGGGAGTTGAGTTGATACTCTAGGTGGGGCTTCTACTCGATCTTGTGTGAGGTCTAATTGATAATTCACATTGGGGATACCCCCTTGGTTGACGGATTTCAAGCACCATCAACAAGGTCCTCTCTAGTCTATGATGATAGATATGTTGTAATGTATTATTCTAGTCAAACAAAAATAATAAAATAATAAAAATAAAAATTACACCAAGTTAAGATAAAAATAAGTTCAAACTAAAAAAAAAAAAAATTATACATTATTATTACTATTTTGATTATTTTTGTTCAGTAGTTTTGACTTGGTCAAGGTTTATGAACACATGGTATTTACCAATGGTAGTCATGTCCTATTTAAGGGGGGAAATTAAACAAGAAAATCAATAATTCTAATTAATTATACTTAATAATTAAACCATGTTAGATTCATCTTAACTACGATCTCCCAAGCGTGTAGATAGATCGAATCTCTTTTCACCCTAAAATAGGTTTGCACTTCAAAATATTTGATACTTACTAGAAGTCTAGAATGAAGAGAGATGTAGGCTAGACCGCTAAACTAGTTATTAATTAAAGATATGAATATGAAAGGAAAGACATTTGAAAATACCATATTTTAGATAATAAAAAAAGAAATGTTAAAGGTCGAATAAATTTAATTATTTTTGTCACAAATATTTTCAAATTTAGTAGAAATGACATCGAAGTATACATTTCCAAGTAATGAATTAGAATAAAATTTTAACTATTTCAAAAGACATGGATTTGTAAATTTGTTATTTTTTTTCTTTGCATGGAAGAATGATCTACCCACTAGTGTTATTGCAGAAAACAAGTCAAGCTTTGATGCCCCTTGGAATAGCCTAATCCCTCCAAAATTGGCTCCCATATTCAACCCCTTAGTATGCGGTTTGAACCTGTACCACTTGAACTAACTCTTATACACCTAGTCTAATTTATTAACTTATTAATTCACTTCATAAAATAAATTACACTAGATTACATGTAATGCACAAACTTTGATCATCAAATTTATGTAAGAGAAACAAGTTTAACACTTAGATATGTTGATTATGACATACTTACAATTATTTATAAATAGTTTGATTAAATTATGGTTGAAAGATAAGTTTTAAAGTTATTTTCCCAAGTAACCAAGTATTACACCCTTTAAATGGTAGGCAAGCGCATGATATTCTTTAGTCTCAAGTCTCAAACTTGTTTAACAATAAACCTCAAAGCCATTACAAAAATATATTTAATATGAGTTTAAAATGTCACTTACTAGAATTGAAGCTAGTTACAAAGCATTAGAATAATTCCTTGGAGCCACCCAAAATAAGCCTAATTTGTAAAATTTCTACAATTTTCCACAACTCATTCACTTAATATATATTTGAATAAAGAATTAAAAAAAATCTACATAATTTAACCCATTCAACAAGAAAGCATTTTCTTTTTTTTAGTTAGACATAGTGTTTCTGGGAAAACTAGTATTCCTAAAGAATGCTAACCCTCTAGGTTTGGTAGCTACCCTAGAAACAATAGTTTAAAGCAATTCAATGATTTCTTCTATGTGTAACAGATAAGAGAAAGACAATGGAACCAACCTAGAACTTCCACTTAATCCCTTGCTTGATCTCTCTCCCCTTTGACAGAGCTTGCAACTCCTCTCCTTACTTAACAAGCTTGGAGAGTACCTACACAATTACAACAACAAAGAACTGTCAAAGCATCGTGATCTATTACAACATAAAAATTACATAATCAGATATATAATGAACAAATGATAGCATTCACAAATGATAACATTTACAATTGCACAATCATATGGAAGAAAAATTGAAGAACTTTATTAATAGAAGGGAGAATTACAACCCAGTTGTCTGATCCAACATCATCCTCCCAACTTCAATCCTTCTTCACCTCATGAAATAGCAATATCACTCCAACAATAAAATGCTCTTTCCTCAATTACAAACTATCAACACTTCCTTGCAATTCACAATATTCCAGCCTCTAGATCTCTTGAATTAGAGATCCATTTATAGATGTGTGCAAGGGTGTGAGTCATCCATGGGGTTTGATTAGTGTCATTCCACTTGTTACAATGGTTTCCACAAGAGAAGGGATTGGAGATTTCTTAGATCCCTTATTCATCCTTGGGCGAATTCAGAGAGGCAAGTGGCAGAGGAGAAAGTTCTGGAAGATTTCATGACCAATCCACTAACAAATGTCCCGAACATTTGTCCATCCTTGCTCATCGTACCCTATAGAAGGCCTAAATAGTATGCATCACACCCTAGCAGTGTACCACTCAGTATGCATCACACTTGGCCAATGGAGCAGTCAGTATGGTTCAATTTAGGCAGTTTCTGGATGGTTTCTCAGATGGAACTTTTGGGGAATGATGTATTTAGATGACTATGTTCCTTTAGAATATGAAACAACTCTTTTAGGGGTTGATGAGCTCTAATACATAGATATATACGTTTGGGATTGATGTGCCCAAATATGTCTATAACAGTTGCCCCCTAAAGTATGAAGCAGTAAATATTGATGTCGGGTGAAATGCTTTATCATGAGGATCCAAAGTTTCGAACTGGAAGGTGACCTGTATAAGTTACAATACAATACATCATCATAACATAATTTTCATGATCTAGCTGAGGGAGGCATTCCCATCCTCAGCTTTATAAATTCATTTTATGTACATAGATCAGATAGTTGTCTACAGATACAAACTGGTGATTCTTCAGATATAGAGTCATCATCCATGGTTAGGATTTGTACTTTTGATGTTTTTATGTCCCTGAATATATTGCAGCTCAGATGGATGAAACTAGATCTGAGGTCTTCAAACTTGTTCAATCTTCACTCGATGTACAAGTCAATCCATGTGAAGAGATGTTTTGAAGTTGAACATGGAAAGACATCGCCTGATTACTAGCCAATGATGTGAGTTTTTAATAGACGCGAGAGGAATCACCGATAATGATAATGACCCTCAAGGTACTATAGTACAATTTACATGGTGTGAATACATGATCCGATGTGAACACCGTGAAAAATCTTTTGGTCGAAGGCCATTGATGTCAACCTATCGCCAGAAGTGAGAAACTTTCCATTGATGTATGTAAGCTCCAAAATACTCAAAGGGTTGTTTCTAAGTCAACTTCTTGTATAATGAGATGATGTCAACAAGAAGCGACTCGTTGTAGGAGGGCCTTGATGTATCCCATCTACGACATGAAACGAAGCAAATGATTTTATGGAAGTGAAAAATGAATTGATGACACAAGGTTCAGGAATGGCGATCATGAAAAAAATGAAGGTTGGAGGTATTGCAGTGGATCAGACATTAACTGAATGGTGGTTTCTCAACTAAATGACTTCTCTTGAACATGTCGATGACACTGAGATGAATTGGTAGCGTTAACCCCAAAAGATGGATGGTATGAAAGACCAATGGTGAGATGACCAGTGAATGGAATAAACCAACCGAACTCAATAATGGTGATGAATTGAAAGTGTCATGTTCAAGAGCAACTTGCTACAATAAATTCTTCAAGTTTTCTTCCCCTTTTCCCCAATCATTGTTGACAAATACCTCTTTATTTTTGTCATGCTTGAGGAGGATAACATATGCTTGTTCTATAATTCACCCTTCGAGAAAACCTGTTTTTAATGTTTTAACGAGTCTAGCGATAGTGAAACTCAGTCTCGTCTAGATGCACAAGTTTGTTGCTATTGTTTTAACGAGTTTAATGACAAGGATAAATCAGTCCTTTTCATGTTTAGAGAGTTTGAAAATGGACGGAAAGAAAAATCCATAAGTTCTTTTTCGTAAAGTAATCCCTCAGGTCCAAAAACGGATAAAATAATACAGGAGGGATGACATTTCTAATCAATTTAACGATTTGGAAAGGCCAAACGCTCAACAATCTTTTCATATTTAATGAGTTTGAAAAGTGTTTAAATAGGACTCG
The DNA here is from genome assembly GCA_000404065.3 of Pinus taeda. Lineage (NCBI taxonomy): Eukaryota > Viridiplantae > Streptophyta > Pinopsida > Pinales > Pinaceae > Pinus > Pinus taeda. Next base: position 3,516 of record APFE030772845.1, on the reverse strand, counting down.
AATTTGAGGAACGAGTGGTGTCTAGGGTAGCAATTGGTTCCGGTGATTTTGGAACTTCTCAAAACATGTTGATTTCTGTGAAGAGGCTGGCTAATAAGACCACTCATTGAGACTGTTCCTCAAAAAGGGGTAAAACAACCAAGTGGAAGTGTAAGATCAACCAAAGGGATCGTGGTGATGTGATGTACATGACCAAGGTTCAAAAGTATGATAGAATGGAAATCACAAAGGTTAATTACTTGTAAATGGGTTCGTTTTTTGACAAGCTTGAACCATGGGGAACGATGCTTGGATTCAATTTCATTTTTACACAAGCTCAAAATGAAAAAACTATGCTTGGATTCAATTTCATTTTTACACAAGCTCGAAATGAAAAAAAAACTATGCTTGAATTTAGTTTCATTTTTACACAAGCTCGAAACGAAAAACTATGCTTAGCTTCAGTTTCATTTTTGCACAAGCTTGAAATGAAAAAACTATGCTTGAAAATAGGTTTGCATGCCCCCAACATGATGAACGAGAGAGTCTCTTGTAACCAAATGGAAGTCACTATGGTGAGGCGGGATAGTTATCCAACACCTCTTTGGTTTCATCCAGAATAGACAAAGGTGAATGGTGTGATAGACCAATCACATAACCTACAGGGAAACTTATCTTTACCATTAGGTGCATATCCCTTAAGCTTCATTACAATCCCCAGGCTACTCATGGCTATCAGGTGGATGGAATTATGGTTCAAGTGATAGCATTGATGTAAACGGACCATTTAGGGATGATGATTGACTTGGAGCTATGTTTAGACTAGGAAATGAAAGTTGGTCAATGGTGACAATCTTTCCTTCATGCGGGAAACACATCACTCGGAAGAGTGTTGAAACAATAGCTTCCATGTTATAAACATAGTCATGCCCAAGAAGTAAATTGTAGTCTAAAGGTCTTGGGACTACCATCACATTCAGATAAACGGTCTTTCCTCCCAAAGTAATAGGTAACTTAGGAAGGATCCCTAACATTCGACTGGTTCCTTTGTTAAAGCCTAACAGATTTTGTGTAATAGGCATAAGCAGTGGCGAACCAAGCACTTTCCAAGAAGTTGAGGAAAGGATACTCACTAATGCACCTTCATCTATAATAGTGCCAAATATGATCATTTTACAAACTTGTACTACGATTCGGAAAGGTACATAAGAATGAGGGTGGGATCTTGCCAGTCAATTCCAATCAAAGGAAGTGACTAGACTAATTAGAGGGGGAACTGAAGAAACAGGAGGATTAACCCTTTGTGTTACGAGAACTAGAGGATTTTCCTCCTGTCTTGATGGAATAAGTGGATTGCCCCCAAGGTTGTTATAATCTGAAGTAATGAAAAGAACTTGAATGGTATCATTTTCACTCTCTTTAGGAAAAGTACAATTAGTTGAAGGTGAAATTGGGTTAACTGTTGCCTCGACCTGTTGACTTTGGTCGAGTATAGACTCATAAGATTCACTTCCATGGAGAGTGGTTTCAATCGATGGTTGATTTAAGTCAGTCAGTTTTTCAACTAGTGAAGGACTTAGGGAGAGTTTCTTGTAACGAGATGGAAGTCGTTGTGGTGAAGCAGGGTGGTTATCCAATACTTTTTTGGCTTCATCCAAAAAGAGACAAAGGTGAAGGGAATGGTTACCTTCACATAACCTACATGGAATCCTGACCTTTCCCTTCTGTCCATGAACTTTACTATCACTAGTTGATTGTGTGTTACCAACATGATCTCCAGAGGTTGATGACATGGGATGGTGTGAACGGGAAGACCATTCTTTCAATATCCAAGGAAATTAAGGACAATCTCAATGAAAATGGTCTCCCGTACAAATTATGCATGGATATTTGGCTTTGGGAAGTTTAATGGGAGGATTTTCATGAGATGATGCATTCAAAGAAATGGCTACTTGGTTACCCCTTTGTTGAATTGCCTTCTTCTTCTTCTCCTTCCCTTTCTTCTTCTTCTCAGCCACTTGGTTACTAGTATCACTACTTTCACCAAGCGAACACGAAGAAGGGGAGGGAGAAACAAACAAGCAAGAAGGTGAAGGGTCAACTTCAGGATCAACTGGAGATTGATTTTGTTTAGTTGAAGGTGTACCCCCATTTTGAACCAAAGAGGTTGAAAATAGCCATACTAGTAGGCCAATGGTAAGTCCCGGAAGGGATAATGTAGCCATATAAGGAGCACCAATATTTCCGAAGGATGGAAAAGGACTAGGACTTCTTTCGAAAGGGATTCCTTGATTGGTGGACTCCAGGTTTGTCTCCATATATCTCAACCTAAGATCAACTAAGGAACAAGGATGTTATTCCAAATTCAATTAATTTTAAAGATGCTTCGACACAACTTTGCTTTTTTAGTTTTTAAGAGTCTAGAAAAAGCTAAAGATCACTCTAGTCTCCTTCGATTTTTAATGAGCCTGAAAGGACAAGTGCTCAGGTGGACCTTTTCTTCTAAAGAGTCAAAAAGGAATGAAAGAGACTACTCTGGAAAATCTAGACAGAGGGATTACCAAACCAATCGCAAAACTGCAATATATACCTTAGTGATAAATTAAAAAGAAATTACAAAGGACTTATGTACAGCAGTCAATCTTCCCAAATGCTATGTTTAATGCATTGCGATCAATAAGGCGGCAGACTCGGCTTCCCATGGATAAAGGATATAAGTCTATTGTTGTAGTGTCCACCCTAGTTCTTGACTCTAATATGACATTATCTTGCATACTTTAGTCTATGATTAACTCAAGCTGAGGATCCAAAAACGTGACTCTATTATCAGTGAATGTGATGGTTATGTATGTTCTCTATTAATATTATGATTACGATATAATTAATGGTTATGTATTCTCTATTGATATCATGATGGTGATAGTAGTAAAGGATAGACATGTTTCTATTGATGTTATAATGATGATAGCCTTGATCTATATGTATGGTTCCATTAAGGTTATGATGATGCTAGCCATGATGGAGGTATCCCCTATGTTAGCTACTTACATTAGTTCTGGTTCACAATGAACGGTGATGTGAATGACCAGGTGATGGTAATTAATGCTATTATGACAATGACTAACACTGAAAAAACCTGGTTACTGATTATTATTGAGTATGGCAGGAAAACCACCAGAGGCATTAAAATTTATATTATTTTATCTTTGCAATTCCAATCGATTTTGAAACCTGCTATATATGGTTATCTATATTCTGATGATATGTTAATGGTTGTAGGCACAGATGAGTTGCTTAGACGAATGACTCACATATGGGTGATGGGGTTGTACAAGTGGATGGAACTACATGGGAGGGGTGGGACAGTGTCCCTGATCTCACCCACTAGCACTCCCACCGTGACTTGGGCTGGAAGGGTTGAAACACCTTTGCCTTGAAGATCACGATGCCATGAGGGCATGTCCCAAAGTTGGGTCGCTCATGAAGAGTTTACTGGGGGACGCGCATCAAGGCGGATTCCTTGATCCCTGACACCAT